>JAPWLS010001823.1:0-65839 GCA_028551675.1 Tineola bisselliella
ACCTAGGACATTCTGCGGGAGTGTACATGGTTTTTCCTGTAACATAGTTCATATATTGTAAAACAGGAAGTAGCACAACTTTGCACAACAATGTAACCTAGGACATTCTGGGAATGTACATGGTTTTCCATAATATAATTCATATATTGTAAAACTGGAAGTGGCACAACATTGTGCAATATTGCACAACAATATAACCTAGGATATGTTCTGGGAAATGGAATATACACGGTTATCTTAACATAGTTATTATGTTCTGGGAAATGGAAATTTAATACAAGCAAATAATACTAACTATTAGACCTATACATGTTTGTCTTTTAGTTCTATTAGACCTAGAACATTCTAGGAATCTGCATGTTTTGTCTTTTAGCGCAAATTTATGCAAGCAAATAATTTATACAAGTAAATATTGCTTAACTTTATAAGCAACCTAAGAATTATTGAACCTAAAACAGGAATCACATGTTTTGTCTTCTAGCACAAATTCATATACAAATAATGCTAATTATTGAGCTAGTATTCAGAGATCCACATGTTTTGCCTTCTAGCACAAACCATACTCAGCAAACAATGCTAACTATGACAGGCAATCAGAATGCTTTGAAGGTTACTTGATAACATAAATTTTTACAAGCAAAATTATTGTTTAATATTGAACACAAAATTATTCTAGGATTGGCACATGTTTTGTCTTATAACACAAAACTTATGCAGAAAAAGTAATGCAGCTATTGAATCTAACGCATCGAGGGAATGTATGAGTTGATTCCATAATTAGTTACTTATATTCATTGATCTATTAAATTTAGTAATTACATTAGATATTATGTCCAGAAGCTATCCATTAATTTGATTGAAGGATTTCGGTGTCTGATAATGTCTTCAACGGTTAATGATAACCAGGAGGCCAGACGTCCACATGTTATGGCGCTGGATCTGGACGATGCCGGTGATTTAAGCCAGGATATTCAGAAACAGCTGGCGACTAAGGATGCGATAGACCCAAAATTGTATCTTCAGAGGTTGAAGGGGAAATACAGGAGAATTGCTGAACCTCATGGTTTCCTTTATTAAGAAAGGAATAACAAAAAGTAAATGTCATAGAATATGTAAACGACACCTCCAAGATATGTATATTGAGTATATGACTCTTTTCACACAGACATCTTTGCCAAAGGGCAATTGATGTCACACACTTGAATAAGGAAATGAAATAATTAGCAGAGGACCGAAATAGCTTACTATTTGGTAAAAAACTTAAATGGAAAGTAAAATTTTGAAAATGCAAACAGTCTCAATATAATGGTATTATCCGAATCTAGTTCAGCTATCGCTTTAAGAAAGGTAAGTTTAGCTAATGAGCCTCCCCCACTGCGTAACAAGTTGGTAGTGTGACAAGAGCAAATTGGGAGCACAACACAAGAGGGAGGATAGGAGGCCATCTTTCCAACAAGGCGTCGCGAATGAGGTTATAAAATACCGTTTATAAATTACATGATAGATATTGCTTTTGAACATAGCAAATATTTAAAATTTCATATTGATGACAAATTGTATCAATTTAATGTACTCCCTGTGTGTTCAGCATCTTATGTGCTTACTAAAACACTAACAGTAATTTCAAGTTTGAAATGAAGAATGTTCAATTAATACAACATTTTGATGATTTTATTATTATATCTAATCTTATACTGAATGTTTTGATCAATTAGATCAAACTTTAAGGATAATGGTAATTTTTTACCGCCTCAGCAATATGCATTTTTTGGTTTTGTACTCAATTCCAAGGATATCTCTATTTCCATACATACATACATATACTGGATAAAAGAAGTAATTGTTCAAAGTTTTTAGAATCTTTATCAAATTATTAAATTTGATAAGAATAAATATTGAAACAAAAATAGAAGTTGATCCTTTTAAAAAGTAAAAAAAATAAAAATATTATAGTAATAATAATACAGATATTTATTTATATTAGATTCTTATCTTGTGTCATAGGAACACTAACTAATATCTATATGTCCAGCCATAAAGTATGGCATGTTATATACAAAACAACTGTAAGGAACAGGGTAGTATATTTATATCTCTTAAGGAGCAATATATATATATATAAATGAATGTAATGCAATTATGTCCTTACCTAAGGCTTGTGCCAGACTAGAAGTAACAGATTCTCTATGGAGTTATATTCAGGTGCTTCAAAGACAGGGGGCGCCATTTCGGGTTACAGAACAGGACAGAATCTTAATCTAGTCTTCATATCAACACTGTAGAATTGAAAGCTGCCTTGGCCTTAAGGATTTTGTCAAACATTTCATGATTGTAATATTTTGTTAAGAATAGATATTGTGTCTGATGTGTCATATGAATATGAACCGCTCAGGGGATGTAGAGTTCACTCAAAATTACTAAGGTATTTGACAGTGGTGTGTGTTATATAACATGGGATGCTCATTTCATATATCAATACAAAATATAATGCTACTTTGAATCTAGAAGAGTGATTAGAAACATAAAAGGAAAATTAAATGGAAGATATTACATAAAAATTATAATACATGGACATCCAAAGTTCTTGAACATTAGAAAATGTTCTGAATATGTTACTTGGTACCCACGCCCAGGTGCATATAAATTACTTGCTTTTGATTTTTTACAATTTTCATATCCACTATCACAGGAATTTATCATTGAGAGTAGACCTACTCTCCGGCAGAGATTCATGAGTTGTGGTATCAACAAAGAAGCTGTTGAAGTTATGATGAATTAAATATTCAGGTAACACGTGAAAAACTAGCTCAACTGCTGTGAGTATATTAACATTGATCCTATTACTGCAAACATTACAGTTATTATAAATTACCTAACACAAAGTTTCATGAAAGAATGTCATATAGAGCCATGAATTCAATTAGACATGACTTGTCATCGGTGTTAGGTCCACATGTGGATAAGGATCATAGCATTAAAAGGTTATTTAGGGGATTCTATATATTAGGACCTACTAAGCTGGGTTATAAAGATATATATTTTAAATTTTACTGATTGCCTACTCTATTGAGTTATTTAAAGATTACAGACCTAGATGTTGAAAACGCAACTATTTCTTATATGTTGATAGCTTTTTTATATGGGTTATTTTGGTTCTGTACGCCACCACTAGGTTCGCATTGATTTTTTGATTCCCTCTATATAAACGAAATTTGATATTAATGAAATAGTCGCGTGTTTTATGTTAAAATATCTGATCTGAAGGTATAAATAAACATTAAAAATACTCACAATATGTTTAACAATTTTGGGAGGCCCTTCCTTAGTAAATGGCTCGGCGATAGCAGGTTCCTCTCGTTTTCGCCTAACATTATTCAAGGAGGAAGAATTTGAAGTCTCTTTATAAAAAACTGAATTTCTTTTCTCACTTCTCAGTTTACTCATTCTAGAATTTAAGAATGGATCCTCTTTGGCAATTAACATTTGTGGTGCTCCGAGCTTATGCGTTAGATTGAGAGGATTTATTTCTGGCGACGGCACAAAACATTCACCCTGTCTTTCGTCTGAAATTAAAAAATTACAACGCAAAATTAACAAATATTAAAACACCGAAATAGAAAGATTTTTAGGAGGAAATTTCCTGAACAACACTAAAAGAAAGAAATGTGTATATACCAATCTGATCTCCTTCAACCTTAGGGATGGCTTCAGGATACAGTAACCATTTGCCCTGGGGTCTGTCTCCAGCCACTTGATGCGGCCATGATATCAACACTTGCACTGAATTTACACGCCATGGGCCTTCGTTGAAAATCTAGAAAGATCATAAATAAGCTAGTTTAATTTTAAGGTCGAGTGCCGATTTGTTTGATAGTAAATGCATCGTGTGTAAATAACCGTAATTGTATCAAGTCTGTATGATTTATATATTTCTTGTTACGTGGAATAACGTATACCAACGGAGTTTACCTGGTACTTATGCACAACACCAGCACCAATATCCTCGAAGTATTTCATTGCAGACTCTCCCTTTACTTCTCCCCCGTAAAATACTTGCTCAGGTAGCGAAATGCTGCAATAATACAATGTAAAAAGTTAATTTAAATACTATAAGTTCTATAACCCCAGTTTGTCCGTTAGAGAATTAAAAATAATTTAGGCTGCATAAGTTATGATGCTTTTGCCTTCAATAAAACGCCAACTTCAAATAATAAATCGTCAGTTTTTGAAATTAGAACCAATATTAATAATGGTTTTTGTTTGTAATTTCTTTTTATTTTCACTATAACTAAATGCGCTAAAACAATTTATTCCTTTTTTTAATATATGATAAAATAAGTAAAAACATATGTACCCTTGTATAACCAACTCCGCATTCTTAACAACCAATGCTTGAAGCTTCACAGGTCTTTTCTTAGGATACAAAGGCTGTGATGTGGAATTAGCCCAAACTTCGAAAGCTACTGATGGTTCATTATCGTCAAGAGCCCTCGAATCGAAACGAAGTATTATTTTAGGCTTTGGATGAGCATCCGGGAACTTGGTTTCTTTTAATGGATTCTCTAAACGACAATTCACTATTGGTTTGTTTTCTTTAGCGCTGCAAATTACTCGTCTTTCCTAAAAAAATTATAATATAACTAAGACTGATACACTTCATCAGTTGTCAGTTGTTTTGCGAGTTTTGTTTTAGTAGTAACTGTAATCCCGCTGTTAAGCTATAGTTCATAAGCAGAAACAATTGCTACTACAAAAAAAAATCTGCAGGCAACATTCATCTCCGCTTTGCTATCAATTGACCCGATATTATTTATTACTCACACTGTACTCCACCCCAATGAAATGTAAGCTTGTGTGATATTTGACGAACAAATGTGGTTCATATGCTGACTCTCCATAATTTTTGACAGCAACTTCCAGTTTTATTTCATCATCTTGCCCTAATGTTAACGTGTAATTGTTATCTCCACCTGAAATTCATTTTAAAACAAACTCCCTTAATGCCACAAGGATGAGCAGAGATGATGAACGACCATATTCTTTATACCATTTATTATGCTTGTGCAATATAAACATACCTGTCGGCAATAGTAACTTTGGTTCAACAACCAAATCGCTGACACACAAATTGTCTTCTCCGCAATCGTTCAAAAAGTTAGCAGTAAAGAAACTCGTGGCAGTTGCATTTAGAACGGGATATGCATCAATATTAGGCAAAGCACCTTTAGTGTTATACACAGGCGGCTGCTGTTCAATTTTATATGTCATTTGAAATTTAATAGGAGTTTGTATATCACGCGTGTTGTTCTTCAAGTAAGCTATATGCTCTATGCATACTTCCTCATTTTTCTTCACATATATAATATTACTTGTGAACGATTTCTTTACATTCGTTGAATCGAAGAATATTCTAGAGTATTTCTTTCCACCACTAAACGTTTCTGCTTCTATATTGTAACTTATAGGGAATGCTCCTTTGCTTTCTGGTGAATCAACTTGTGACTCTATTTTGCAACATGATTGAAAATGAAAACATGTGTAGTCTGATGATGGATCTTTAGAACATCCATGAGCTGACGGATCTATGTTTGATATTATATCAGACTTCTTTTCAAAGTTATTTACTATGGACGTTTTTATATCTACAATCGGTCTTGCTCTGAGTAGTGCCACTGAATACTGAAAATACATTTTTTTATTTCAATCAATTAGAGTAAAGTTACAGACCAATGCACGAATTCTCACAAATTTGAATTGTTGCTAGTTACCATTTACGAGTAGGAATGTAAAAAAAACTTACGCTATCATAAGCACCAACGAGTAAATCCGGATAACCATTGGAGTCCAAATCCATGCCTCCAGACAGGGAATAACCAAATGTTTTCAGTTTAACAGGCAAATCAGCAGCTTGGATTCTCTGATCTGGAGTGTTTATAAGACCTTCTATTCTTCTACCCATATAAATATAAACCACTCCAAAATCTTCATAAGGTGCTCCTACAGCTATGTCTTCACATCCATCTCTGTTTAAATCTCCAGCATTAGCAATGGATATGCCAAATTGGGATTCTGGTTTTCCAGTCAATTTTACATCATGCGTGGTGTTAATAGAATGATTCTTGTTCAAGTACAGATATATCGCACCACCGATGTCTTTTGAAAAGTAGAATGGAGCGCCTACTATCAGATCAGGTAACCTGGAAAGTTTTGAAATATCTTTTAATATCTTATTACCATTAGTAGAAAACATAGTGATGTAATAATGGGTGCTGTATTTAACATACGTAAAACCAAACAAAATTAAAAGTAGAAGTAGGTAATCTGTTTTGAAGATGCAATAAGACATTCGCAAATTGTTAACATAATAAAGAGGTATTGATCGCTATAAATAAGTGGAAAAATGTAATAATAATAAATGCTGCTTACCGATCTCCATTAACATCAGCAGTAGCCATTTCATATCCGAAATTAGACCCAAATTGTTCACCATTCAAAGTCATCCTCACGTTTAAGTCTATGCTACTCCAGTCTTGGCGTTTATCAAACATCACAACCTGACCAGTTCTTCTGGCACGAGGTGCTCCAGCTACATACGTGAAGTACTTTGAGAAAAATTGTGCTCCAACCACCGACATTCCTGAAACCACAAGTAAAGTTTTGTGGATATAAAATTGGTATGTACATAATATTGGTACGTAATATTAGAATTTTTATGATATTTTATTTTGGTACATTATTACAGTGCATGACAATCAGCATTGCCGATCTCATAGGATAGGCGAGTGTGTAAAAGTAAAGACAATTGTATTTTTATAATATTCTTGTTTCAATTATGATAAATAAAGTTTAAAAACCAATCTATTATAAAATCTTGAAACTTCTTAGAAATATCGTTTATTATTTTTTAAGTCGAATATTTTCTATTAAAATTTACAATGTCTAGCTAAAACCTTACCTAAATAACTGTATTTCTCCACAGGACTGGTAGAATCTTCTACAGGAGCCATGTAGACGCTGCGATCCTGTTCGAAGTAGGAATCTCTAGTGTCATGAGTGAATATGGTTCCACGCCACGTGTACGGTCCAGGGGCGCCAATGATTAATGTATCGTCGTTAAGCATCGTACTACTAGTTCCCACTTGACAAAATCCATAGTCTTCGTGTTCACTGAAATTTCATTAAAACTTGAAGCGATAAATCAAATATAAATAAATTTTGTGCAGTTTGCAAATACCCGCCAAAATTTAAAAGTTATTTAGGACTCGTATTGTACTATTTTCCAATATTATAAATCAAATCAAAACCAATTTTTATTAAAACGCCTATAAATCAATATAAAATATGAAGGCACATTCTTTACACTGAATAAACAAGTTTTTTTTTAGTTTATACATACCGTAAAACACTGCGTCCTTTACAGGGTTCCCATAACTCATGATATCCCATATTATTATTCAATGTGTAACACATGCCTTGGCCATATTGCGACTCGCCCTTTTTCGTAATATATCTAAAAAAAAATACAATAAAAATTTAACTACAAATACGTTTTAATGCGACATTTTACTGCGTTTATTTTGTTTATTTTAATCTGACATTTTGAAAGCGAACAAACCTGTGTGCACACACAACGATTTTCTTCCCAACTCCCTGACTCCTTACTGACACTCCTAACCATTGGCCCTCTTTAATTTCATCTTTAAAAGGTCCCTCTAGGTGATCAGAATCGATAGCTGCATAAACAAACCAAATTTTAAAATATCCTAAATATTTTTTAAATAAAGAACAGCGTTTTGTACAATATATTTTTATTTTTACAGTTACAACAATAAGATTTATTTAAGCTTCAATGAATTAATTTTTATGTGCAAAATAAAAGCAAATAACTCGTTTTTAAAATCAAATTTTAATAATATGTAATGAATATTTAATTACAAAGCTTCTGATTGATGATGATATAACTTTTAATGGTAATTTAAAAATTTATTGTAAAAATGCGAAGCCAGTAGTATAATTGCAACTTTCAGGCATAATTATGCAGTATTTTAGCATTTCAAAAATAATTATATAATGCGTCCATCGTCTCCATATCTCGACGTGCTTGCAGCATAAAACAAAAAGGAATACATGCAGATGTGCAAACCTAATGATTTAACCAAAATTCGTTTTTAAACTCAAAAAGAAAGTTAAGTATAAAAATTCACACAAAATCTGTAAAAAAAAAAACCTAAAATCACTTCATAAAACTCGACAATTTTGTGGTCTCGTGTTAATTATAAAGATAATATTTTTTTAATAATTGTTAAAGTTTGTAGAAGTTGTCGGCCGATTAGTTTAGCCTAGTTCACCAATGTTAACTTTTAAAATGAGTTCTTCTTTTGTTAAACGGCCAATACTTAGAGAACCAGATATATCGTGGTTTTTATTGGTTTATTATAGCGTTGGTGTATGATTCGTTAAAACTCTACAACATTAGAAGACCAATCACCGCTTTTCATCAATTAGATAGTTATTAATATTAACAATTTAATTTGAAATCAGACGTAGATATTACCTATTAATATAGATCTAATAATTTACAAGAACTATTTTTTATTATTTTTATTAAAATAACTTTACTAAATTATGTGCTTGTCTAGCGTCGAGCATAACGTGTTTCAGGCAAGCGGTTAGTGTAAATATTCATTCAATAGAAATTCACTTAGTTAAGAAAACTATTTACAATGTTATTTTTAAAATAATTTAAATCCTAATACAAAAATACTTCATTTTTGTTCTTTAATTGTAATTCCATAATGAAGAATTTATCAATCGGAATTAAATTTATTGAAAATCTTTATGCGGGTTATTATTTACGGCTTAATTTGCTTTGTGATCGCGACATGACTGAAGTGTCACTCGTTTCTAATAGTAATCCGTAAAAAGCCGTTTAAATTAATTAGAACTTGTATTAAAATGCTATATGCATTTTATTATGCCCTTTTTAAAAGCATTAAAAAGTCACAAACACTTTTATATTAGTTTAATAATGACTCGTGTTAAAAAAAAACAATTAAAAAAATACGAAACAAAAATAAATAAAATAACCTAAGTAGACGTTCTATTGAACATAAAGTTAATAAATTAAACAAAAACAGTGATTAAATAATTGTATTTACAATTAGTAATGTAACATGCGAATGGTGTGTGAGTAATTAGGGATTATTGATGATACTATCAGCTGGAAAAAGACGATGCTGAAGAATGGAGCAAATAAAAGAAACGAATTAGTGATCGGTTAAAGCAGAGCATAATGTTCTCCGTATTAGTTAAAGAGCATAAACAGAAACAAAATCGAGACCACAGTTTTAACTTACACTCATCTACTTTGCCGTTATTGCGTACCGCTGATTTTTGAGAGCACCACCGACAAAAGATAAGGGTTTAAAATTAATTAATTACAATCTATAATTACAATTACTCGAATAGAGTCCCTTTTTAAAGAACATGTTTGGAAAGTTCCAGCTACAATTTAATGTTTAAAGTGCTTAGTGAACATTCTATTCTGTAGCTATCTAATTTTCTAGCTAATCTAAACAAAACCTGTGACTGTCAAAGCCAAAATTTACTACATACTATAAAGTTGCATCTAATTCTCTAGCTATACAGTGTTTTTATATTTTTACAATTTTGATAACTGTTTGAAGAGACAGATATATAAAATATTGTTTACAACAAGAATGGAGAACTTTTATACAAACACGTGACATTTATTTCTAATTAAAATGTATAATGATAATTTGTTAAAAAGTTCGCCATCCCTGTTTTAGAAGTAAGAGAAATAATTTAGAAAATCATTGACAGTGATTGAATTTACAGCTAACACAATGCATAGATATCATAAAGTACACTTTATATACATTGTTATTAATCCTAAATCGCCATAATCGGTATAAAAAATCATTCTATCAATCAATGGGTGTCATGAATGATAATAAATATTATATTAAGAGATATTTGGAACAGCCTGTATATTGGGAAAGGCGTACTAGTGCCAATGTATTTTTGGTAATTATTTTCTATTTAAAACTATTTTAATGTAATGACTTCTATCAAATAATTCCTTCTAGTGACTTAAAAACACGACCATATGTCGCTTAAGATCTTTTAAATTAGGTAAAACAGTGGGTAAGCTTAATGCTGTATGCATTATAAAAATAACCATTCGTAAATTCGAGCGACATGAACAAACGAAGATATAGACAACTAAAATGTTTTAGGGCCTTTGGAGTAACTTTGTAGTAACTTTAGAATATTTCGTAATTGCTGTGTCTTACATCGTCTGCCATCTGTTATTACTTGTTCGCAGTCGTTCATACTGGTCGTTAACGGACATCTCCATAATGCTCCTGATCGTGTCGTGTTTGGTTGAAGATTTTGATCTAATGGCGCTCCAACTAATAACCTGAAAAGAACAGACAAGTAAATTAATATATTTGATCCAATAAAATGCGCAGTCATTCATTTTAACAACAAAACTGTGGTCATTGAAATACGAAACCATATACGAGGGTGGCTTTTTATAGTAGGCAGTAATAATAAGGTTCATAAATGAATTATTTTGATCTCAGAATAACTTAAGGACCAAACTATACGGGACACCAATCACCGTTCTTTAGTTCGTTGATAGCTCCAGACATGTACAATATAGGTGCCTATATGTATATTTTTCATAAATATTTAAATTAATTAATTGATTAATTTTGATATTTATTAATTATTTTATAACTGTGCTCGTTAAATTTACGTATATTCAGCTTTTTGAAACTCTCCACATACAATGTATACAACATACAAGATACATACTAGAATAATCACAGTACACGATATAAGTATGTCTATTCACAAATGTAAATATTTCCCCAATTTTTCATATAAAATACGTCTCAAAAATATACCGCGTCCCGCATACGTTTTCTAACAAACAATGTAAATACGCCATTACTGCATGCTTTCACACAGTTTCATACACTACGCGTTATATATGAATAGATAGTTACTTCACCAAAGACGCCAATCAACATACATATGACAGGCGTGGGCATGTTGAAGAGTCTTCCCGTGTAGTTGGGCCTTTAATGAGACATGATTATGGGAAGATATTTTGTGGGTCCCATAACGACATAACATTATATTAGTGAAAGGAGCCCCTGGATATAATTATTTACGGTGATCGTAGATAACAAGCTCCCCTTTATACACAAATTGTCCGCTGTTTTTGTAATTTAATTAATGTTATTTTCACATTCCGTTGATTAATTTAACACCAAATTATTGATATTAAATATTAAAAATTAGTTAGAACAACGGCCATGTTATAATATTCCATTTTCTGTATGAACACACAAAACAAACCATATATTGAAGATTTAATTTGTAAAAATAGCCCTTTAACCTGATTTCGTAATATAAAAAAGATATCGTAGGCTGTCACAATAAAGTTAATTCGGAATAATGACCCTGTAGCAGGCCTATAGTCATTAAATTCAACGAGCTCTTCTTCAATTGGGTAATATTCAAATTTGTGTTACCAAAGACAATACGCACACCACTGTCATTATCAATTCAATTCAAATGTAGCAATTCTAATTAAGTTGTGTAAAGGGGAGACGAGTAAGTCAGTTATTTACGATAATTCGCTGTCCACACACATGCTGTACAATGAAAGGAATTTACGAACGTTAACGGCCACTATTTCAAGCTTTTATAAATAAAGTTTAACCAAAATATCACAGTTTATGACAACATAATAATTACCAATTTAAAAGATTTTATGCAGTTTACAACTACATGTTCATCCTTAGCAAAGATTAGTTAAAAGTTGCCAAAACAATATTTAATGTTAATAATTACTTAGTATAGTAAGTGAGAATATTAGTTTAATTCAAAGACTAAATATAACTTGAAATACTCGCCTAAAACTCAAACCTCATTTTCACTGATAAGAAAACCGTTTTTCACTTGCATATCACGCTATCACTATAATGTTTTAAAACACTTTTAAAAAATACAAAGCACACACGTGAAATGGTCAAAAGGTCATAAGTCCCATAATCCCATTTGTATGATAACCACAAGTAATTGATCTTTAACGATAATAAATTAACATATAATGACGAATAATATGAGCAGTATCGCACTAAGCTATGCATCAATTGAATAAATCGATTTTCTAATAGCATTCGATGTGTTCAATCATTCAATAGCAAATAATCGATTCTGTGCACATTCAATTTTACATCGGTCATGGTTAGCCGGGCTTTCTGATCGTGTACTGCGGCTCTATGCATTTAAATTAACATAAATCATACATAAATGATGATGTTTATTCTTTGCATTGATTCTTTAGGGATATTAGAAAGTAGGGCAAACTACTATTAACATTTAGGTACTTACTAATATCTTAAGACTTGCGGCAAAATTATTTAAGCCGGAATAGAGCGGCTTGCTTTATAGTTGCTCTATACTCGTGTGCTACTTTAGATAATAAATGTTTGTGAATATTTTATTACTTTTTTTTTACATATATACTGAGGTAAATATCTGCGTATTCTCTCTCTAATTCCATTTCCGCCTTGATTGTGTCCGTTACTACTCTTATATATCTCAGACACTGTAAAGTATGAATACAAATAAAAAGCAGTCTAAACGAAAGAAAGAAATAATCAAAACCTAGTTCGTAAGTAGTTTAGAAGTTATATAAAATCCATTAATCCGCGGCACCGATAAGATTATGTTTGTTAAACTCACATAAAATAACCTAATCGTCAGTTCCGTTCCCAATAACATTAATCTTATTTGAACTATTACGCTTTCCTGGATATTGTATTTTTTTATAATAAGTGGCTTTTATTTTTAGTAATTTGTTATATCAGCGAATTACTCAGTACAATTCAACTGCTAACATAGACCAAAATTAATGAAATAATTATACACCGCAATACGAGTAAATACAAACTAAATTCGATATAACAAAAAAAAATTGCCCCAGTGATGTAACAAACACTTGGCCAATTTTGCTTAGGTCTACGATAGAAGTTAGTTTTTGCAATTATTTCACTACTTTTTGTTCCTAGTTTCAATGTTTGCAAACGTGTATCACGTGCCGAACCGTGTCCACATTTTCTCAATTAACTCTGATATTTATTTTTTGTCATGATAACGGTCGTTGCCCGTTGTGGCTCTGGTTCCTCCCAAGAGCCACAACTTATTACACAACGCTTCAAATTAAAAAAACAAATGCCGCTCGTGTCTTATCACCAGCCATTGTTCTAAAACTTTTCGTCTCATTCTGAATGCACAATATTAATTTAAGTTAAGACTCCATATCTTTGCTTAGAAACACCCACTCGTCTGCGTCAACGACCTGCCCTACAAAGGGCTTGGCTTAACAATTAAGGATTCATTGTTTTCACTTGTATAACTAACCAATTGTTTTTACTATTATATTTAGTGCGTTTATTAAAATTTTTCAATTGTTATGATTGTTTGGTATTTTAACCACACATATTGTTTTGATAACGGAGTTGATTTTTTTTTACTAGTACGGTATTAAATCAAGACAATCATTTGCGTATAAAACAGTATAAGAATTTTTTAATAGTAAACTTATGATTTTCTAATAAGATTAGCTATTATGACGTTTTGAATGTCTTTTAAAATCACTATGAAAAATATGTAGGTAATCAAATTGTCTGATAATATATTCCATATTTTAAATGTTAATTGTAATATAACATAAAGTAGCCTCTTCATTCACGATGCTACTTCATATTAATAATTTGATTACATTGCCCACACTTGATCTCTACAATCGAATGGGCACTACAATTTTATTATTACGAGCGATTGTGCTCTGTCTATATACCTATCTAAACAATGAAGCCATTATCTATTTCAATTTGTTTACTTTTATTTGTCCGTATAAATGTCTTAGGTTCATTTTAATTTAAATAAATTATTTTAATATTGAATTCTGTAGTTCAAATCTGTAGTTTTTATATATTATCGTAGATACATTATGAAAAATATACATTATTTAAATTCCATAATAGTTAAAAATATGTATTGGTTTGCCGTAAGCAACTTCTGTTATTATGGTTAATATATAAATGCAAAAATACACACATTTCTAATATATAATATGTTCATAATATATATTATACATGTGATGTTTTTCTATAATGTTTAACTCGATGCCTATAATATGACAAAACAAAGTTATATATTGTATAGCAACCAACCACGGTGGCTACTAAGCTTTCGAAACGCGATAATAAACCTCAATAACTCTTTTAGTTCAGTAAATTTATATTAACAAAATACCAATGTTTTTACCGCAAAGAAAAAACAGTCACCGTTCCAAACAGCCCATAACCTTAGCCTTTACATTGACAGCAAATGATATATCTACAAAACGTCACCTATTTAGATCGAAATGGTATCTGTTGCTTTAGATTGCCGCCGTGAGTGATGGCGCGGCCCACCCAGGAAATGCATTTCTGTTGTAAATGGATATCTAAATGATTTTGCAATATGATCCCTTATCACCCGATGTCAAGGATAGATAAAGGTTGATGGGTATTTATTGGGCACTCTCAAAAGTAAACCCGGGTGTGGCCAAGGATACGATATTCTAGTAGAATGATAGGTGCGGCCCTTTAGGCGGTGTCTCAGTATGAAGTAATGAGACACGTTCGATGTGAAAGTTTAAACAAATGGTTATTAGCATTTTGGGTATAAAATAACTTCATATAATAAAGATTTAAATACGCTCATTATTATTAGTATGACACGGGTTTCGTAACAGTCAAGTCGAGTTTCAGTAAAGCCAAATTTAACTTTAAGTACTGGGATATGAAAATGAAAACGCTAGTCTGAATTCTATCTTGCATCATATAAAAGTTCTCGAACACGAAATAGTAATAAATCACCATTATAACCATATAAGAACTCAAATTTAAGTAAATAATAGAAGACCAAGAACCTACTATCTCCACGTACCTGCTAAAATTCAAATAAATCAGTTTATATGGCATCCAATCAGTCATAAATGGTATTTTATTACGATATACGAAGCTCTATTATTGACATTTCAGAATATTGAGAAATATTGTGCGTAGGCGCATTTTGCCCCGATGTGGGTATAATCGATGGTGCTATGTGGGCGAAGCACAACGTAACACCATAATGAACCCCTTTGTATTGTAATTGCCAATAGGGGTTTAGATAGATGCTCATTTGCAGCTCGTGATCTACAATTTAATATGATTTATTCTTATAGCATTTTAATGAAAACACAATTGTTAATTTTAGCCAAATCAGAAGTCATGTCGCTAACATGTTTTAATTTAATTTAAAAATTTAAACTGTTTTGAAAACGACAATAGTTATATAATAGTAAATAATCCCGATAGTAAACAGCGTAAACTAAATTATATGAGTTTTCATTTTAAATAATGTGAAAGTGAGTACACACTTTATCTAAGCTAATTGTGAAACGAGATTTCTCAAATGTTATAAAACTATTTGAATTCTTAAATATACTAAATATTAGCAAAGCATACTTTAATAGGTACTTTTATTATATTTCTTCTTCCAATCTGTCCCACAATTCCAGCTTCTTACTTCTAACTACTTTGAATAAAATAAAGCCCAATTACTTGTAATACACTACCAGACCTTTTAAAGAAATAATCGAAAGACAAGACATATAAGGTAAGTGTACCTATAATGTTTTAAAAAGTTTGCACGCGCCGCATCGTGTGTGGCACAAATTGTATGGTAATAAGATACATGTACAGCGACATGCAAATTTGTACAGCATCAGAAATGGTCAACGATTATAAAGACGTTCAAATTTCAAAAGCTACCGATTTGTTCGAGTAATATAAAAGTTATTCATTAATTGATAATGTTATATAACATTTTGTCATGATAAATACCTATCTATACAACCATCGCAATTCATCAGTTCAAGCACCATATCTCCATGTCGTATGGTTTTCCTGAATATTCAGAGGCCATATCATGTCACTTATAAATGTATCAACCGACTTATCTAGACGTTATCGTAGCAAATGTCAAACTATTAAAAATTCTAAATTGTAGAGGTATTATAATATTATATATGGCAGAGATTCCGTTACATGCGGATAGATGGCGTTGTTTAAAATATATCACACTTCTACATTTTAATTTAACATTCTAAGAAATATTATAATAAAATTTCAGATAACTTAATATTAAAATTAAATACCAAATATAATTATGTTTTAGACAACAGATTAATTCATCATTCTGTCTTCAAAATTCCATTGCGTCAGATCTTTATTAGATCTAGAATAGATCTTTATTTTCACTCCCCCAATAAATATAATTAATACTTACTGTAGTATTTCACTAAAATTAAATGTAAATTTAAAAAATAAACCTCTCTTTCTAAACGTAATTATTTTGAAGTTACAAAATTCCAGCAAACGATGAAACCTCTCAATTAGCTGTGACTATAATTACTAGAGGAGCACGATGATGCCAAGTCGTGACCGAAACCCGCGAGTTTTTGTCATTGAACTCCGTTTCAGGGTTACCACTTTAGTGCTATTTCTTCTATAATGGAATTAAATGAAACTGTCAGAATTTTTTGTTTTTTTTTCTCACATAATTTAAAAACAATTCACTTTGCTTTATACAAAGTGTGATTGTGAAACGTTTGCAGACAACAGTCGCTTACGCTATGCCGGCTTGATGAGACGAGCACAATCAAATTGACAAAGGTGAGTAACTAAAGTAAGTAAGGGTATTTGTTGTATATTATATATTAATTAATTTTAAAAACTGAAACATTGTTTGTAGTAGGCAGCCCTGAAAGTCCGTCAAACTTGCTATAATACCATAAACAACGCAGCTTCAAAGAACAATCAGCTTTACCTAAACGAACATAAAGCAACTTGTCTCTCGTCGGCTCATAAGATGACACCTGGAGGCTAGAAATCTATTATGCATCATCTTCTGTGACATTTACAATTTATTACCCATGTCGAAATGACAGGCCGAGTGCAAAGTAAGCCGAGGTTTAAGAGCATGTGACGTAACCTGAATTGCGAGGGAAATGTCTATTAGTACTTCATTCTTAATTAGTCGCTATTTCGATTAAACAATTAAAAAATAATCAGCATCGTCAGCAGCGTCGAAACAAAAGCTTAAAGCGGGTATTTTATTCGGAACTAGGGCACGCCGCACGGGGCACCCTAGTTTGAAATCAGGGTATTGCATTAGTATGTACATACGAGTATACATGTATACTTTATTTATTTCGTTGCAATGCAATCGCCAATCCATTCTGTATGTAAGTAAAGATGCGCCATTGACAAGCACTCTGCAAAACCTAACAATGTTTTTCTTTGACAAAGTCGTGAGTTCTATTGAAAGCTGTACGTCGCCAAGCACTATCACCCGTCGCGATCTCTACTCATTAACGACATCGGTTGTGGAGTCGTGACCGGTCTCCACTGACGCTTCAACCGCCACCGAAGAGCTGACAAATAATACTCAGGAAAGATATGTATTCGATTATGTAAATTTGTTGAAAGCTGTTTCCTTCATTAATTCTGATGCCTTCATTCAATGTTTTAGACGTCATAGTATTTAATTTTACTTGGTAAAGCCAAAGTGATTTATCTCCCCAATGCCTGTTTAAATATATTATCTACTAGAAATTTGTAAGCTTCTTGTTACTACAATTTATTGCATTTATTGATTGTATTTGTATTGATTTTATGACTCTATCATTTTACGAGTTGACAATTTAAATATTTTATTGAAGTGTTTAGAGTTAAGAGTATATAAAATTTAAATCTATCAATGCTGCGTAGATAAAATATTTGGAAATAATCACTAGTAGTTCTTAAGTACAAGACTTACCATAGACCGGTCACATTAATAGATAAAAATGCACATAATATATTGTCGATTGTTTGTTAGTACGCTTTGCCTGGTGTTAAGTGCGATCATATATCACATTGTAAATGCAGTAGTCTCATCGTCGACCTTGACCAGGGGTCGGCTCTTGCCATAGGATTATCTGGCTCTTCTTACAATACAATAGTATATAATAAAGTTCATGTTGCGGCTCTCTGAAAGCATGGGAAAATCTGCAAACTTAATATTCGGCTCATCTGGTTGATAAGTCTGCCGACCCCTGACCTAGACCAAGCCAAACCCTTCTCATTATTCCTGGCTAGGGTTCATGATTTCTCGAGCTTATCAATTTCTCGGGTCTCGAGAATTCTCGAGGCTAATTTCTCGGGTTGTCGAGAAATTTACATTTACGTACGTTTTTGCATATTTTTCGGTTCAAATAATGTGATTAATCAACAAATTCAGTGGTTTTCCTCTTAAATAAGTATCAAAATAATTATAAAACTTTAAACCAATAAAACTGTCATTTCAACAAAATTAGCCTATCTTTTTCTTAAAGAAGACAAAACAAAAAAAACTATTCTGACATTTCTGACTTAAAAATACAATCACAGCAGATTTTTTGGCTAATAACTAAAACTATGCCTTTAGAAAAACTAAAGCATTTATAGCTTTATCAGACAGGCGGCCATTTTATTAACTACATTTCCTGAAATTGAAAACACTCTTTCATTTTCAAATAGGCCCTAACTTTGGATTTGGTGACCTCTTCCCAGTAGTAAGAACTCTTTCTTTATTATAGATTTGACAGCGCCACTGCACTTGTCTTCTCATTTGTCGAAACGCCTTTAATTGCTTTTTCTAATCGAGTTTCGAAGCTGTCGCGTTCAGGCTCTGATGGGCTTACTTTATAATTTATTTTATAATTTTAAAGACTCAAATATGATTTCTCGAGTTCTCGACTTTTCTCGAGCTTAATTTCCCGGGAACAAACCTCAACGATTTGAACCCTATTCCTGGCTTAATTTCACTTTCATTGGTCGCGTTCATGATTTACTGAATATTCAAATACGAGTGAATAATATATCTTTATTTATTTAAACAATTAACACTCTTTGTACAATTATTTTGCTGCGTATTTATTTGGAAAGTTAAAATAGTGAGTCTTTTTTACTAAATATTCCAAAAAATTGTGATTACAATATTTATTTATGAATTAAATAAAGATAACATCATGTTATTTAAATACTACTCGTTATGTGATATTTTTTAATGTAGAAAATAAAAGAGATGGTTTATAAAAAGAAAGAAAAAAAGAAAATTTGGGCGGGTAAAAATAAACAAAGTAGAAATTAACCTAAAATTTAGTTAACAGCACTTATAATTAAAATAAATTTTCAATTAAAACACAAGTAAATTAGTTATTTAATGGTAGAATATGAATTTGTGGATAAAGTGAACCATTTACAAGCATATTATTATACTATTTCATTAAACAAGTCTAACCTGATCTTCGACTTGGCAATTTCTTCGTAAATGCACTAAACAAGATCAGGGTTAATAAAATTTTGATATATTCGTTTTATAACTGTATTTTCGAATCGTAAGAACTGCATTTAAAAAAACAATGCAGTAATGGATGATAGATGAATGAATGAAGTGAGTGGATGTAAAAAAGAACACGTATAGACTTGCTTAAAGAAGTAAAAGTTACTACCTTAATGTATAGGTATAATCATATAGAATAGATTTTCATTCGTCTTTAAATGAACATTGTACATTATATACATCATTTGGTTGATACTAAATTTAAATTCCTGTCAACCACACATATAATACAATATTGAAATCATCTATAAATAACTTTGTACATAAACAAAGAAACCTTATAACCCGGGTCCGTACAACACCAATAAATGTTATGAATAAAACCACAGTGGTATGAAATATGGCGGGGAAAGCAGGGGAAGCAAACGCGCAGATTATCTGAAACCTGTTCCAATACACCAACTCAGAATAAATAATAGCTGGCTCAGAGCATTAGTCAGATATTGAACTCAGGGACGCAGAATAATGTGGGTGTGGTAATCGACCCTTGCGATTCACCAATAAATAATAGATCGAATTCAGTTTCATAGAATTCTGGATTTTCTGAACTAAGTGGGAAAATGAAAGAATTAAATTATATGTGAGAGACATACTGATGGTATATATTAGCTCGGTTGGTCGTTCTATATAACTAAACGTAACGGGTGTCTGTATATAAGAATATTGGACAGAAGAAATAACTGTCATTTCCGCGTAAAGATCGTACTCAAATTTAACATTAGACAATCTATAATATATAACACATTACAGTTATTACGTAGGTTTAAAGACGTAATTAGATGCAGTGAAAAGCTTCGCAGAAGTCAATTAACCCGAACAATAGGATGCACTGAGATTTGAACACAAAGCAAGTGGGAGTGCAATGACAGGACGAACACGAACTGCAAGTTGTCGTTAGTTGTAAGACAAATAAGAAAGGAGGGCAAATAGTTCACGGCTCATGAACCACTACTTCCTACAACTCATAGAGCAGTCATTTATTATTTTCCTGTTGAAGACGTATGCTTGTTTAAAAGAAAAATGTGGGTAGGTACATCTTTTTTAGTTTTAAGATATAATAATTTGATGAAAAAAAACTTCTTTAATCCAACGTTTTAAATGCTCGTGGTGCGGTAAGACAATGGTAGCAATTTTTTAAATTAAAATAATCACGGTCTTAATTTTCCACTTTCTTCATTTCACTTAACCTCACTCATCTGCATCAGGCGGAGAGTGATCACATGCCAGTTTATTATATAAAAAAAAAACCAATACTTTGTTAATTATTAATACATGTATAGTATGTTTTAAATTGTAATATAGAAGGTGTGCGTGCGCATGTAGGAAGTGTTTATACCGTCTTGCTTTGTTATCATATTATTATTATTATACATGTTCATAATATAAATAATGTATATTCTTATAGCATTGTCATTGTAATAATATGCGGTATTAGATATAAGTATAGGTAATAAACGTTTATATCGATGTTTCTAACCTATGTATGCATATCTAAACTATTTTAAAAGTTTTTAAAATGTTTTGTGCAACATTATATTAATATACTGTCATTTCTTTCTCTGCATCCCTAGATATATGAATAAGAGAATTAAAAAAAACAATCTCCTGATCTCAAAGTAGGGGATATATCCTATGCTATAGATATCAAAACAAACATAAACTTTTAATTGAATTTAATAATAAGTAAGCAATAAACACAAATAAAGTCTAAAAGGTCGGCAGCTAATAGAAATAAAAAGTCAAAAAATATAAATATTATTTAAAAAAGTAGTCATTCCCAAAATTGGAGTTCAAGTTACAGCAATAATTTCTTCGGCATCCTTTACTGTTTACTCATGCGCTGATGCTTCATTTATTTTGTACACCGACATTACTTCAATTATGACACTTATAATGTAGTTTGTGAGAGTTGAAAATACTCTATAAAGTTAACGAAAATGGTTGGACGCACTAAAAGCAAGTATTTCTAATATTGACCCAGGCCGGGCTGTTCTCACGCAGTTCCAATAAGCGTACAGGCTACACTCAGCGGCGATCAGTGTGTGTAAATATAAAAAAATACTATCGAATACTTATTACAATATTATTATGTTTATGTAGGTGGCTGTTGACCGATAAAAAGTTGATTGGAATTTCGTGCGGTATAAATGTAAATATTGCTGGGGGTCTACATATAAGGGCCGTTAATCGTAAATGTTTTATGTAATATTTAATATTTGATGAATTTTAAGTTAAACAAACCTGATTTTAAAAACCCTATTTAAATCCTCTACAAAAAGACTTCTCAGTGTGCGCTGATTAATGAAAAGAATACAGAAATCCCTAAAGGCAGCAGTCACCTTCATCATGCCGGCCTGTCACGATGAACGTGTTTCATTTAGGTTGGTAAATAACTTGTCACCTATTTTTAAATATAATAATGTAATCATAAATATTACATTTTGTTTACAACGTTGCATCTCACTAACGGGGTTCACACGACGCAGTATGTTGTAGTGACAGAAATATTTTAGTAATTAAGCCAACGCCACTGCTATCCCCACGATTCATGCTTCATGTTTAAATTTAGAATCGCAAAACGCTCTGCATGGGGTGATGTGAGGAGTTTTAAAAACGAGAAAACAATGTGTGCATAAGCTTATAATAAATTTAAGATTTAATATGTTTTTCCTTTCAACATATTTTGCTTTAATAAATAAAAAACACGACGTCTAACATCCTTCCAAGGGACATTAGTAGTTGTACATTCAGTAGACAAACAAAACTTAGTCTGTCAATCTGTACAAGGTAAGTTTCGACTAAAAACATCGAATATTTTAAGCTATATATATATTTTAAGCTTCTTTAATTATTTTCACAACACTACGGCGCTATCATTAAGAAGAATTTAAATTCATCTTACTTAAATGTGACTATAGATATTAAATTTACCTAAATATTTCTCGGATATTCATCGGTTAAACAGTTAAATTTTGAAAGTTTATTCATTCGCATGACATCAAACATTGACTTGTGACTATTTGTCCTCTCCAACATGAAACATCTGAAGATTAACTTGTGTTTGTTGACGTGAATCATATTTGCCTTTGCGTCATAGCCTTTCATATCTACACATATATTCCATAAATCAGTGCTCCTAGTGTGGATTTTAATACTGAATAATAATTTCGTAAATTAATGTGAACCTATTGGTGATGCACAGAGTTAAAACCGAGCTGTTGAGCTTTTAATCAACTAGTAATAACTCTTGAAAAATATTCTAATTTGAATATAGGATTATTATATTACAATTCGCAATAATAAAGCACCAGTTTGATCTCTGGTAAATAGCAAACAAATACATTAAGATATAAACCATGATGGCTGCGAGATTTAAAATGAAAATAACAGAATTACTGATTACAGAAATACTGGTCCAAAAAGGATCCTTATGTCCATACATACAAAATATGTCACATTCAATTTATCTATGAACACGTTCACAATTCATTTCAATTTACTACGACCTTGAGTGATGTGTCACAAACGGAACTTGCAATTGACTCACATCAGATCAATGAACTAATCGTGTGAATTAGGTCAATGGGTCAGATTAACAACCTTATCGGCTTGTAGGACAAAATCACGTTAACGTAAACAATAGTGAGTACGTTGTTTGTTTGCATAATAAAGCGCGTAAAAGAAAACCAATTGATAAGATAAATATTTATACAATATATTGGAAGTCGGCGTTTTATGAGATTGCGAGATTATTTTTTTACCAGACGTGAGGAGATATGCAAGTTTGTACCAATTTAGCTTATTATTTTTTCACACGTTTCAAAAAACACATTTGACATTTATTTTTAATATACCTACATATACTCTAAATTAAGTGAACAGCTGTATTTTAGGACCATACAACTACAGATATAGGTAACAATACTAGCATTACTAAATCAATACAAAATATTCGAGCCTGGAACAGATAAAACTGCCAATTAGAAGAGAAAGCAAGTCGGAGGGACCAACGCAGATATGAATCCGCGCCATATAGGGGTGTTCCATAAAGGGATAAAATTTAAACTGATTGGCCCTTGCACGTGACTCCACAATACGCGGATCTTCTCGCAAAAGGCTCTAACACTTAACCTTGGCTCTTTTGTTATCATTAATTGAACCCTAATTGGGACATCTCACTTATGATTAATTAATTGTTGTTATGTTTTATTATAAACGCTCTTTTATTATTTATATGTATTATTTTAGAGTTTTAGACTATACATTTTATTCTCAAGGTAAAAACGTAAAGTACATAAAGAAACAATCGATCGAATTAATCACATCTAAAATTATCTTCGGATATGATTGAACTAATTTAAAAGGTTATATGAAACTTACTATACCTTTATTGGTTTAACATGATGTTTCGAAAGTTATGCAGTCGATGTGGTTGTGGTGTGACAATTATTAAATGAAAAAGCTGTTAACTTCTGCGGTTAATGCCCACAACAATTGTAGAGCATATATGGAGGAACTAATAGATGTAAGAGAAGCGGAAGAGGTGTACAACAATCAACAAAGTTGTCAAACCTATGTTTGTGAACGAGACATTATATATTAGTAATTAATTGTTATACACGATAACAATTTCTAAGAAATTCAAGTAATTATCAGAATTAACTTCTACAAGTTACAAGCCACTTGTTTCGGGTAAAAACACCCATTGTATTTTATTAACAAAAGTAAAAGCAAATGTATTCAATTCAAAACAAATTGCTATGTTATATAAACCCCAACAAGGCCCGCTTGTCACGTTCGAATTTCCATAACAATAGTCCAGGTATAAAGGACAAAAACACCAAGGAATACCACCGCGATTGTATAATTCTCATCCTCTGATAATTTATGGAAATTACCACGTACAAAAAAAGTTTAACAACGGTGTCTACTCGAAAATTAAGTAGATAGGTTCGGTTCTCCGCCACCCCATTGTCTAACGCCACTTTTGTTGTCGGTGTCATAAATATTGTGTCTATTCTGAGTTTGTGGTTCCTAACACTGTTTATTTTTCTATTTTAGGTTATCGATAATTTTATTCCGCCTTTCTTCAAAAGTAAATCATTAAACTTTTCTTCTTTCACAACCATGCTCGTCGCATCTTATTAGGCAACGAGCTTCCGAGTCCGACATTGTCACCAGATAACAGCGGCGCTGGTTGCTAATTGGACAGAATTTATTGCGTACGCAGAGGAGACGTTTAATCGTTTGGTTAGCCGCCGTATGCTCATGACCATTTAAATACATGGAATTTGAATTAAACAAGAAGATACCGATGCACGCAATTCTATTGAAACTAAATTATACTAAGTCTCTTACGACGAAGCCACATATTCACTTAAATACTAAAGCATTACTTAACAGACGCAAAATGTGAATTGGAATAATTGAATTCTCGATGACATTCTAAGAAACCGCCTACTCATTACAGCTTGGATTTATAGACGAACGAATATTATGAGTAAAAAGCATGTTTTATTTAATCAATTAAATCCCGTTGTTGAGACACAATCGGATGATGGATTGTTTCGTAAAATATTTCAACACGGCGTTTCATCAGAGAAGAGCATTAAGTAGATTTTAGAACGGCCCACGCGGTCGGATCGTCTCTGTTTACTTTTCTCTGCAAATCAGCCCATTCGTAATAGTTAAACGTTAACCCAGTTAGAATGGGAAAGCGGCCCTTCTTATAATCTATGACTTTCTATTTTTCGATAGAGCCGGGTTGCTATGAATTTTGGATGTGGGCGAACTCGTTAGTTTCGTAAGCAACACGAAGCTCGAATACGTCCAAGGAACAATAATATTACAATTACAATTAACCTCTCATTGTATTATTATAGAAGAAGTTAACCAAAATAAATAAATATTTTTTTATTTAAGAGTGGTAGGCAGACTGACGATGGCATTAGCCCAGTATGCCGTCCTGGGGAAGTACCACCACTTTCAAGCGGAACACCCGTGAAGTGACCTGTCGCGTTTCGGGAACAGCTTGGAAGTATCCGGGATAACGAGAGGAGTGTGCCCTGTTAATTTGGACAGAGCACATTCGTCTCTTCAGGCCGGCATAGTGGAGTCGACTGTTGCGCGCTGACATCTGTCTGTGGTAACAGTTGTCTATGCTCATGGACCGCACTCTAGCTTAACATCAGGCGGAGCGTGGTCATATGCTGGGCTACCAATAATAAAAAAAAAATTATCGATGCTTTAACAAATGAACTACATTCAATTATTGCCTGTTCCATATTTGATTTTTTATTCTTGTGAAGTAATCTAAATTATGAGTATGACTTTTACCTGTTACTATTCTATCAATTCATTTGTTTCAATAATCACTTACGTTGTCGTAACTCTATAGTGACAGTACGCACGCTCTTGTAGAGTTGTGAAAGAAAGAAATTAAAAAAAAAAACCACAGCAATCATAAATAATTTAACACACAATTTGTCTCCTGCACGAGACAGACTTCATGAATAATAAACTTGATTCATACTCGTAACTGTCAGGTGATGTTTTAATAATCTCTATTAAAATTCATGCAAAATATTAATCCACGTATGGATTCTTATTTGCATACAATTGTAGTATTCCTTTAATGGGGATGTAATATGACACGGGGTGGCCATGGCGTGTGGGTCAGAATGGCGCCATTGGATACCAAAATTCTAAATTTGTTATAATTCAAAGTGTCCGTTATTTCAAATACTACAATGCCAAACTATGGTTTAAAGTTAAACTTTAACCAAAGCTAAATATCTTGATTGATTAATAACCTCGAGTTGAAAAATGTCATCATTTACAATCAAGCATGATTGATAGAATTTGACTGAAGTAAAACGGTACTTATTTAAATTTAAGTACGGTTATTAATTCCCCTTATTTTGTTGAAAGTTCAAAAAACGCGTTAGAAAATGAAGGTATAAGATAACCTTTATAAAATGTCAGAGTTCTTTTGTCACACAATTAACTGCAAATGTCGAAAATATTTACGCTGCAAAATTTATGAGAAGAACTGATTCATTTATTTACAATTAATTATGACTATACTCGGAATTTCTATTTAAAATTAGTAAGAATAATGATTAATAAAACCTAAAAGGAAATAGAGCAACTTATCGTAAATATAAATAAATAAATAAGAAACAAAAAAAAAACAAAAATTACTGTTTATGATACAAGTTCGTTCTAGTGCAGACAACATTGCGTTCATTTGTTTTATTTCATTTCAAACAAAAATGTCAATTGATACGTAGTCATTTTAAAGACCTAAAGGCGATATTCGAATACTAAATCTTGTTCCACCAGCAAATGAACACAAGCGACCTTTGTCACCTATGATCTTAAGCTCTTTTGAGATGGAATCAAAGGGCCCGCAAAGATAACTTTGTACGTGCAACTACCATTGAGATCTTTATCATTTGGATGCAGTCTCTTTACGCAGACAAATGGCAATAAAACTGAAAGGTGGAAGCCTCAACGAAAACACTGCATAGGAAATACAACTTTATTATAAAATATATTTTTAAATTGTGTCACTATGAATACGATATGTAATAAATAAAGGTAACTTTTCTCGATGTTTTAGTAGTTAAGAAGTCTTTTAACACCGTACTTCGTGTATCACTAAGAAATTTCTACAGACACTAGTCATCTTCATTATGCCGACATAGACTGATCAAAATGTTAGTTTAAAAAAAACTAGTTATAACATTGTAGTATAGATTTTAAAATAACCATTCATCTCTGTTACAACATCGCCATCGTCCGCTCCAGTTTTTTATTCATAAAATTCTTCATGTTTTGATGTAGTTGCAACATAGAACCGTATGCCATAATCTTTGTGAGTTTTATGAATCTTCTAAACTGCATAACAAACAGGATGTTCAAAATAGTTGATGATAACATAGTTGAAGTCTAAATTAAGAATAATAACATCTCATTAAACATTAATATCTGAACACATCAAACACCATATGTGTAGTACGAGTTATGTCCGTAACTATTCTATTAGATTCGTTCAAACTATTACTAGTTATAGTATAGTTTGCAGTCGCTATATGGCCGAAACAATCTCTGCTTTGTTCGATTAGCTTTATAGTACACAAAATTCAATCAGCAAATACTATATGAAGTGGAGAATTGTATCAAGTAAAACTCACATCCACTGTGAAAAAGTCTTGTGACGTCACGACAATAAGTTGTTTAATCGCGCTGAATCAGTTGGTTTATAATTACGAAAAAGTAAAACTAGTCGTATGCTTGCTTTGATAGAGGGCGTTACTTTCTATAGACAATATATCCGTAAAATATAAAACGTCCGATGATCTCATAAAATAGTGGAATCATGCATTCTATTAGCAGATTATCCTCAATAAAAATTTAGTACAATGCTAATCAATGTATAGTAAAACGTTCAATAACAAAAGATTTAGCACAAACACGCAATTTTTAGAATTTGTGCCAAATCTATTTGTTAAAGATCAAGTCATATTCGTAGAAATTGTAGAGTACGTTTAAAGGAATAGTTGATTGTGTGTGTGTCGATAGTGAGGTGCGTCATAAAATTATATATTTTTCGATAATATTTTTTAATGTGTATCATCACTATTGTAAAATGTCAAAACGGCCGTCATAGCGCGTGTTTCAGTTTATATGTCACGGTACGTATATCTCATGTTTATATGGACTGACTGTAAACCGTGTACCAATTAAACATCGTATCAAAATATGTGGTGAGTTAGCAATGAATCACGATCTGAGAAGAGAAGCAATTATTCTCATTATACTCTTCCTATTATGAGTCATTGCGCCTTAACACACATGTGGTAAACAAATGCTTTATAAAACGATTTATATGGGAGTTTTTATTTGAACTTTTATTAACTCCTTAGTTTTATTATTTCAACCTCTGTGACTGAATGATTAGCGCGCTAGTCAGTTAAGACGAGGTCTCGAATTCCATTTCTGTGGGCTTATCACGAATTTAGTCTGACTTTCGAATCGAGCTGTCACAAGCAAAACGGATCCGTTAGCAATCGGGATCATGAATTTTTACTAACGACTAACGAGCACCAGCAATCTATCAAATGAACGAAAGATCGAGACGTTCGAAAATTAACAAAAAGTATCTAAAATATTGTAGTTCCAAATCCGCACGCGGTGGCGCTGCTCAAATTTCCATACAAATCGCTTGAAGCGAACTCGGTTCGAAAGCCAGACTAAAATTCGTGATAAGCCCACTGATCAAAAATATAATTCATTCATATCAGCCATAGGACGTCCACTTCTGAACATAGGCCCCCCCATTGAACGCCAGTGAGATCTATTCATATTCATAGTCTTTAGGATATCATCATTCCATCATGTTGGTGGACGTCTTATACTACATTTGCTGATTCATGGCCTCCACTCGGGAACCTTTCTGCCTCATATTTAAAAAATAATAATTGTAAAAAGTGCTAAATAGGTGACTGTTAATCTCTAAATAATACCAATTCATATAAATAATACGAAATAAAGCAGGTAAAATTAAATTTCACATCATCATGAATTTCAATTAATAGTGGTAAATACAAAAACAATTTGCTTTAGAATGTCATAAATAAGTTATTTCTGAGAAGCTCTTTCATTACAGCCATATGTTTGTTTGTGTGGGCTTTATTTGCCTACTGTATTTTCAATTCAATTTTTTACAGATGCATATTTATAATAATTGCTGTATTAATAAATAAGATTCAGAGAAACAATTAATTTAGTAAAGGCATAAAAGCAAATAAAAATTCAACATGGCAACATGCAGTCTCATTAATTCATCTCGTCCACAGCGGTAAAGTTCAAAGGTTCTTTTGAATGTAAAAGCGTTGAGTATCCTTGTCGGTGAGTTTTTCATATAATGATAGATGAGAGTTACTTAAACTTTTAAATAGCACTTTCTGAAACAAATCGTTTGTTGGCTTAACAACGATACTTTTGTTGGACTTCGATTAATCAACGTTAATTAGCTTTGTTTTATTATAGAATTAAATAGTAAATTAGAAGGTATTTTGAGTTTCAACAGTGTTTTATTAAAGAATAGATATAAAGGATTGTGCTTAATTAATGATACTATAAATAAAACCTTGAATTATGCGAAAAGAAATACTATATAAATGACCATTAGTTTTATATAAACTAGTAAAAATTATAATAATAGTCATATTATGAAATATTACTAGTTATTATTACATGTACTATATGTTGGCTACTTACTAAGTTACGGAATATCGATCTTCAGCTTCTTGCCTTTAATCTCTCAAAATATTTAGTAGAAGCATCGTAAATCCTGAAACTTTTTATTCAAGTAGCAACATTAAAGGCATATTCCGTCGTAAAAGATCATCTATCAAAGGGATGTACTTGAAGTGGTTTTGAGTGCATTCTTATAAACTATTTAAGGTGTACTCAACATTGCACTACATGTTTTGGGTTCAAGTGGATCCGGTCAAGAACACTGATTCACTATTTTTAAATCTCGTTTTTCAATCAACGTTGTTTATTTTTAGCATTCCTTTTAATCTTGGACGGTTAAAAGCCAAACTAATATCTTGTTGAAGATGAGAAGGAATTATCTTAAATATTTAGCAAATCGTGCGTTCGATTTCCGGTTGAAATATTTAATCGTACAATTTAAAAAAAAAGTTTCGGATTTTGCTACATATACCTATTTATTATATTTGTTGTCCATATTACGTCTCTTACTTTGAGGCCATTTCTACCAAAAATAGTTTTTATTATTATATTATATTGGAGTAGGGAATATTCTGTGTTTGGTTTTTATATTTAAGGCCCGGTGACATAACGCAATACACGTGTTACATGTGACCTAACCATTATCCAGAAAGCAAATAAAATACTCCTTTACGTTTTCTTAAAACAATGACACGCACTGATCATGTCCCGATATTGTTTGTTTCTGGCCACCCACTTAGTTCCCTACGAGCTACAGTTTCCGTGTACTGGATAAATAAAACAATTCCATTGTGTGCTGTTGTGATTAGCGTTCGTATGTCCGGTGTGTTTCTGAAATGTTTATCTTTGAGACTTTGAGAAGGACTAACTTTCGTAGCGGGACATACTATACGTTACTATTTTAATTAAAAAACGGGCTTCAATATCAGAGCTAGCGTATTATAATAACACATAACACTTATTTATTATTAGTAACATTCTAGTGTGGTCTTCAGTAATTCGCGAACTTGATTTGACTAATTTGAAATACTTTTTGCGGTATACTATCGGATTTATTTTACAATAGGTGTAAAGCTTTTGAAATGATCGTATTGGAAATAATCAAAAATAAATGCGATACGAAACCGCCTTGCCAATCAAGAAGCGTGGATTTATTTCGTATCTTACATGTGCGGTAGATTTGAAACTTAAGGATTATTGGTGAAAACAGGCCTTTAAATCAATGATAATCGTAACCAAGTTTGTGTTCCAAGAATATTCAAGTTAGCATTGTTTAGTTAACGCATAAATTGTTAAAATATTGTCGTATAGAATATAGATGGATGTTTATGATGTTATGTCCTAGAATATAGTAATAACGTACTGAACGTCGCGTCGTAAAGAACACAGCACTTTATGACGCAGTTCTTCTTATACCTAAATGTTAGAGCTTTGCAACAAATACACTTACATGTATGTTTTACATGGGTTTGAACTTGTAGTCTTATTGGATAAGTGCGACAGCTCGATTATAGTCTAATTCGATTATAATCTCGATTACAATGGGGAAAACTATATGTGGCTTTTTATTTTCGTTTGTTTCTATATGTTTTTTGTATTCAGCTGTAGTTTTCTGAATAAAATAAGCTCCTACTACAAACATATGTGTCTACCCCAAAAGAAAAAACATACAGACACTAGATGTCTATAGAATCAACTAACAATTTCTTCTATGAAAATTTTAGTTACTCATTACCTTTTGTAATTCACATTTCTCACACATACGAAACAACTGAATCATTTTCACGTACTCACCTGAAAAAAAAAGAACAATTTTGTAAATGATAATTATTGTGTTAATTTTCATAATCATTTATTTGATTGATTATAGGTTATTAAACTTGGGCAAATTTATAATAGTTTATGATTCTAAACAATATGACCTTCCTCAGGCTCGTATTCTGATGAAACCGCAGATATATTTAGTAATGACGTTTCAAACGATGAATCATTGAATTTGTAACTGTTTATAATTTTGTACATTTTTCACTTTAGATAATTGACAAAAAAGCTTTTACAGTAGCTAATTTATTTAAAACAATATAAATAATAATAATAAATATAATACATAAATATGAAACATAGGATATGGACTCGAGGAATCCAGAAGAATGCACACCATTCACATTGGCGGGGCATGACAGTGACCACTATCCCAGAACGGCTGACCTAGAGTCGTAAGTCTCTGAGTGAGTATTTAAAGCGAGTGAAACTGCCAACCACAACTAATATTTAAGCCTAAAGCCATAACTAATTTAAAATAGTCAACTATTAAAGTCATTAAATTAAAAAGAAATCTCATCAGATAATAAGTCTCTATAATTTCTAATAGATATTTTATTATCATCTCTACAATTACTTCACCGATCGAGTTCGATAAAGCAAAAAGGCACTATACTCATAATTAAAATAATTGTCTTAAATATTGATGCTATCGGACAATAACACTGAATGTAAACAACGTAATTGTAGCATCTCTTACATGTCGTCCTACGTAAGCAGTTAGCTTGTTCTGAACAAGACAGGTTTTGTTACTAACTCTATTTTGCACTATTAATTTATAGTAAAGAGTAATGGTTTCATTGTAGTACCAATTGGCTCCTCAGATGGACTGAATTTTGGACAATACAGTGGAAGCTTTTATAACTTAAGACTGATATTAATAGCTAATGTTTAATTAATGTAAAACGAATTTGTAACGTCTAATTATGTCACAATTATAGGCCACGTAAGATAAATCATTTAATTTCAACCAAAGCGTTAACCTTTGCGTCCGTAAGTACATCCTCGAGCTCGTGCCCGTCTGTCTATATACGATCTTTATCGGAGTTTGTTTATTAATAAACTGTTTTTAAATTTGCTTTATCAGATACAAGTTTACAACATTAATTATTATAAACGAGATTTTTTAAAATTTTAATTAAATTACCTTACATTTTGCAATATATTTGACGGTACACATCAAACCTACCGGCGGATGTGTTCAATCAAAAAACGTTCTTAAACGACGGTGGCTCCATCTAGTAGTCGACATAGAAACTATTGTACACATACTATTAATCTAATCGGCTTTATTATAACGATAATAAAGTTCAAGTTATTAAAAGCGACTGTTCACGCGTGTCAAATAACAGAATATGTTATGCATTAAAGTTTTAATATGGTAAGCCTCATCCGTTCAGATTATCCTTTCAATGGTTTTTTATTTATTTTTGCCAGATGCATTACACTTTTAAACAAAATATTTAGGTCAACAAAATGAGTTTTATTTGTTTTCTTTTTTATATATTTTTATATAAGTACATAATATTATTATAAATATGACCTTTAATAAGACATTACGAAAACAATTATTTATACTAAATAAATCGGTAGATAGTAAAAGAAAACTCCAAACTCTAATGTTATTCCTCTAACTTTGTTCCCGTGTATAACCTAACCACATTAATAATGTTGGTGAGATGAAAGACCGCCTTTACGAACAAATCGTGTACGCGCGGTGTAGAGTTACAAACGGTTACCATTCCTTATAAAAAACCGTTTGCGCCTGGAATTTGTTCGTATCAAACGTCAATATTTCAAACAATACCTTAGATACCAGATAAGTGGATGCTTGAGGTTTGTGGTAGCGATTTATTTCAATCTACCACTTCATTTATCTGAATGACTCATTTATTGATTTAAAATCTAAGTATAGACTTCTCAAGTACTTCAATTGGTATTTCATAGTTATTATATTATTCATTCAGTGGCTGTGTATATGCTGTTTGAAAATAAGGGCGTGGTTACAATAATTCTACGATTTAATTTTGTAATAATAATATAAAGATTGGTATGACGTCAGCTTTAGTTATGTAGAATTTTAGATGTGTCACTTATATGTGTGTTGAGGCGTAACAAAGACGTTCTGAAATATCACTGAACTGTAAATTCAACAATAAACGGAATTTGGAAAATAGTCTAATATTTTTATCTTAAAGTGTAATAAATAAAACTGCGGCCCTCTCGTCATCATAGCCAATAAAAGCTTTGATACATTGAAGCGTACTAACCACCTAAAAGATGCAATCTCATCTCAAAACGATGTTTCAGACAGTGACGTCATCCGGTCGACGACCCACAATTCTACCTCGAAGCAAATGGACAAAATTTGCAGTCAAAACAAAAATAAAAATACGCGTTTAGGGAAAATCAACTATATCACATAACTTTACAATTCGTTTTGGTTTGAATAATGGCTTAATGCGAAGAAAAAACGTAGTAATAGAACAATATATTTCTTATAAGAATCGACTCGCGTTTTGTTTGTTCGAACATACCTGTAGATAGATGTACTATGTTTAAAGTCCTTTAACGATGAGCCCATTGAAAAGTTTATTCATGAACGCTTTTAGTCATCTGTCAGTGTAAATAAATCCTTCCACAGCGCGTCTTGTACGAACTTTTACAAAGGAAATAAATTATTTTTCTTACGGAATTGATTTTTAGACCTGCAGATATTAGGCTATTAGTTTTAGAAGGCTTGTCGTTAAAGTTTGAATTTGAAATTGAATAATTTTATTCGTCTAGTAATATATTGAAGTAAACGATCTGTACTATAGATTCCTATAGTCTGAAATTAATTTTTGACTTTATGGCTTGTTCCTATCCCGGACGTAATAGTACCTAACACAGCATAATTACTAATAGTTCCCGCATCAAAAACAATAACAATTAATCGCGTAGGCAGAGAAAGCAAAACACACAATTCATCTGTTTCAATAATTATCTCAGCTAGATTTCAAAGAGTAATAAAGTTTATTATCTTTCTTAATTCAATTAATAATTGGTCGTACAACGGCCCACACAGGTTGTAGCTGCAGGCAACTTTACTTTGTAGTGCAGAGTACACCATACTCAAGGTAAATTAATATAAGCCACGATTACTTGATTCAATTTACCGTCGCTGTATAAGGCCGCCATCTTGGCTATATGTTTATATAGATGTGACAGAAATAAATTCGTTTTAATGTTGAAATCAAGTTATATTTGTGTAAACTAATAAGTGAAGATAGATGCTGTAAGTTTTATTTATGCTTTTGACCACCGAGAAAGAAAATTGCAACGTATCTGTAGGTGCAGATGATTTTGTTCAATTCACAGCTGAGCGCATAGCAATTACCAAACGCATCCAGCCGCAAAAGCTCATTGTAATTTAAACTCTAACCTGGATATACATCAACACAAGAAAAGACTATCTTTATTTCCAAGCACTAAGGTTGAATTTAATATATAATTGAGAGTTTGTGTAAATCCAATTGTGAATATTGTTAAACGAACAGTAACCACAGCCGTCAATATGCAGCAAGGAACAACAATAGCTTTGACAACAATAATACACTAGAAAGCTGTTAAACTGGAAATAGAGTGAGGCTTATATTAAAAGTGTTCGTGCAAGAATTTCTTATTAATATTTATTAAAAAATGAAAATACAAACGATTAATGAAATATTATAATTTATTCATATAGTAATTTTTAGATTAATTGCGAACATAATTTAACACTAGAACTACCGGCCGATCAATATGACCTGTTTTTAGCAACCGGTCATATTGACCGTTTGGTAGTTCTAGTGTTAAAAGACTAAGTGGCTTTTGCGATTATATTGTATATATCGAAACGTCTGTTTAAAAACAATCAAAATAAAGGTGATAGTAAGCTCCTTAAGGCTTTATTATACTTTCAAGCTAATCCCGAGACATATTGACAGCAATAATTACTAGTTTTGCTTGAGATCGACTTCGAGTACAATCAAGACAAAACGTCAACACTGAATCAAGTACGGCTTGATACCGATTCAGAAATACAGCTGTAAATGTCATCTAATTAGCAATAGTCTAATTAATTATCTGCACATTAGTCTTCCTCCACAACTACCCGTATTATCTTTAAAAGCAGAATATTCCAGTCTTGCCACGACTATGAACTAATTGAAATAAATGCGATAGCAGGCTGCATAAAACTGTTTAATTTAATTAATATTTCATTTTCTTAAATTACGCTATCAATTTTGATTGGTTTTTGTTTTATTTTATCAAACAAAAAAAAACGGGGCGTGATGACATGTACTTGTAAAGTGAATAGTCCGTTCTAAATTTATAATTACAGTTCGAACAAAACTTTTATAATACTACAATCATTGAGAAATTTAATTGCCTAATACACTTCTGTTTGTGGGTGGTACCTGTTTCTATGGGAAAGGTGGTCAACTTAATAACTTTATTCTATTAGTAGTGTTTTTAATAATCGTCATATTCAATTCAAAGAACTATTCGACAATACATTTTGGTATTCATATTGAATCTATCATGCAAAATTTTTTATTGTTTTAAAAAAATGAGGCAATATACATGCATATAACTTCATATGCGTATAGGTGTTATAATAATAAAATATATGTATATAATATTCAATTTACCTAATGATAATGTTTAAACTTGACTACCATTATTATTAAAAACATTATCCTTAATGTTAACAAGTGCAACGATCTCAAGCGTCCTAATGGCTTGCAGATGATGTTATAATAAAGATCATATTCGCATATACATACACTTACACATCATATCAATGAAACGGCTATGTTAGGTCATCGTGCTGCATTTAAACGTAGTCTGTTAAACTATTAACAACTATTGCTTGGAGATATTGCTTTATACATTTATATTATGAACTTTTTAAGATATACAAAGCCGCTTTCAATGCACTTTAGCTGTTAAGATTTGCGGTTTTATGCAAATAAAAAATCCTTCCTACACATTACTGATAAAGTTACAGTTAATCTTGATTCATGGACAAACCGTGTTACTGAGTTGTAAGTATAATGAAAGGGCAATGCGTGACCACATCGCGTGTAGTAAAGGACCAAGCCTGCAAGTCACACCCTTGCACCACAACCTACACCGAAAAGGACACTTATCTTTACGAGACAACAAATGTGGGATTTAATTTACAACTACTTTATGTCATGTAGCTTTCAACAATATTTCTATGTTCATTTCCAGGAAAACTATGTCACGTTTGCAGTTTTTTTAAATTTAAAAGTTCAACGTTCCATTTTAAAAATATAATTAGCGTTTTGTCTTCAAAATATATCGGTAATAATTCGAAATTTAAAATATATGTAATCTATTTTTAAACGAAATTTTTAGACTAATTCGAAATTTAAACTAGCTGTGTTCTAGTTTAAAGTAGCGTTCGCTTCAAATGTTATCAAATACAAAATCCAATGGAATTTTATCTATGATTAACAAAACCTACTGACGTAATGTTACCAGATGAAGCTTGTGCTAAAACAAGTCATATTTACAATTATAAAATTTATGCACATTTACAATTTATAAAAGCCATATATGTTGGCACGTAACACGTACCTTTATATATTAAGTAAATTACTGACCCACATACTACTACTAATCTTAATTAATGACAACTATATTGCTGCAACTCAGTCGGCAATTACTCCGGACCCTACATTTTATATATTAAATATTATCTTTCATCATAAAACATATTTTAAACATTATAAAAGTTTCTCCCTTTTTCTACGTATGTTCTAATAAAAAAGAATATTGGGAAATAATTATGGGAATTCTATCAAAATTTCAATTATTATTATTTTTTAATTTTAAATTCTCTTTCATGTTTGAGTTACAATGTACCTACCAGTGTCCAAATGAATATTCATCAATTTAATATTCTGAATCAAACATAATTTATTCATTACACAAGTCACCTCCAACTCAAGCATAGCGTATGTATTTACACATTTTGACCCGAATTTCCATATATTTAATCGCAATTAAGTGTGAAAACTATAAAAACATTTCACTCGAAAGCCATAATCAATACAAATCTAGGAAGTCCCATCGTTCGTGTCGTTCGTGTCGTCCGGTCACGTTCAGAATAAAATATTGGCGACGATTATCGCGAATATCAATCAATGTCTTCGTCGGATGTCGAACAGTAACCGGCGCCGGCGCATGTACATATCATTATGTTGCCGTCACCTACGAATTTGGATAGTAATTATTAATAGCAGTAACATGTTCATTTTTGTGATTTAGCTTAGGGTAAGCAGAGGGTGACATATAACTCAATTATATCAATATTCTTACACACCTCTTTTCTTTATAAGTACATGAGCACTATAGGCAATAAAACAATATTTAAACAGTTAGTGTCCATACACATATCATTGTGGGTATATAAGTACGTAGCTATAGAACTAAGATTATAAAATATGCTAATAGTTCTCCTAAAATTGATACAAAGTTGACCATAAAACTGTCTCGGTGGTCTCCTAACCGTATGACATACGATGTCTTGTTTATGTTTACAGCTTGTTCCAAATATCATTCTTCCTTCTACTCTCAAAGTAACAACAATATTTTTATTGCTTCTCGTATGGATGGATACGATTTGAAGTAATATATCTCTATCTAACCATACTAGCGAGAGAAAGATAGAATAAAAGCGTTCTTAATTTGAAAATATAAAAATCACAAACAATAAAAAAAAACTTTGATTGAAGAGTCGCGTCGTCGTACGATAATAGCATTAACGCCCTAACTCTTGTATTCAAATAAAGAACACCACGACGGACGCCATTACTCTTTATTCTTTTGTTTTCATTATTTCATTTGTACGTCAAATAAATGTCGGGCATTATTGATATAAATGGAATACGCATGCAAGTCTTTTAAATAAATTACTTGAAAGGCGATAAATTTACAATTATTTGTGTTTTTATAACCAATTTATTTCTTTATTATTTCACCAATAAATGCAATAATTAGTGGACATTAACACATATATGTACGTAGCTATCATACGTGCACAGAGAGATAATAAATTACGCTGCTCGATTTCGGCTTAAATAATTTCACTAAATAACTTGAATAAACATTACAACAAAACCGAAGCCTCTAGGCTACTGAACTGTTCACATAGAGAATTCAATAATAAACAATTCAAACTAAAAATATATGACATAGTTTTTCTCAGCACTTTGTTTTCATCTCTCGTCAAACTTTACAACATGTAAAAGAAAACAGTATCTGATCAACGACTCATCAAAACGGTGCGAGGTCAAACTTGAAACCTGAGAAAACAAATATACTCTTGATTCGAACAATTAGGTTAACGTGAGCAAATAAACGGAGCCGCTACTTCAAATCCATACGTTAGACCGTCTATGTAAACTATAAAATAAGGTTTTGATTCGGCGTAGTCAGAGAATATGAAAAAGCAATATTTTCTCGCTATTACAGTAAAAACATATTAAATATTTTTTAAAAAATCGTAGTTCAGTTCGCATAATTTCATAATAATATTGTCCATTGTCAATTTTATTATTATTCTTTATGTAGGTCAGCATGTGGTCAGGGTCTCGGTGTTAAGCTAGAACGCAGTCTCTGAGCAGAGGCAATTGCTTTTTTGGTTCTTGCAGCGGTTCGTGTCCTTTTTTTGAAATGTAAGGTAAAAATAGTAAACCACAAAAAGTCCTTTAAATTAGTTAAATCATGTCCACCTATAACCTAAAACAGCACAATATAGAAAGTATTGAAACGCAAAGAAACTAACCAGATACACGCTCGTAAAATCACAAAGTACCGACACGGCGACGTTTCGTACAAATTTGCACAGTCGTTTAGATATGTAAAGGTAAATCTCCATACGCTTGTAAACTTACTTGTTTTCGAGATAAATTGCTGTTTCTGTCGATCCCGCACGTGCTACATTACTAGTACCATCCGATAGCCAAATGCAGTTAAGAAATATGCGCGTGCGCAACTATAACGCTTAAGCCATAGATTCCCAACTTTTATGGGCAAATAATAGTGAATATAAACCGGTTGTGACTTATTATATAACAAAGTATGCATATACATACATAAAAAGGTATATACATAGTACCTTTTTGGACAGAGGATTTATTGTGAGGGCGTTGGAAATCGTAAGGAATTGTATCGGTTCAGTAAAGATTGAGAACTTCTGCATAAGCCGCGAGACGGTGGAACAAATTTCAATTGTTTAGGATATATTGTGATATGTTATTTTATTGTTGATTATATCATAATAATTATATTTAAAAACTACTAACCAAATATAAGTCTAAAACTGTTAAAAGGCGAAGAAATAAAAATACTTTATATTTGCCAACTCCCTGAGTAAGAACAGTCTCAATCGGCTAAAGAATGTTTTACTACTGTGCGTGTTTTGTTGAACGCGTTTTTACACCTGAAACACTATACGAGTATAGCTATTCAGTTAAAAAGATTTGTGGAATTTTTACATAATAAAATAAACCTAACAATTTCTCTCAGTAGATGCATAACATATTATTTTCTTATATGAGAAATACATTATCATATTTTACAAACCACAATATTCTCGAAAGTATTATAATATATATTTTATTATAAAACAACATATTAATAAAATAATATTTATTTAGACAAAGTTCATTCTTTTAAATGTACTAGATATGACACTGCTAAGGCGGTTTATATATATTTAATAGTAACTTTCGTACATATTTCGTATCTCTAGTTAATTTAACTCAGTTATGGAATAAAACCCATTATCTAACAAGACATATCATTAGATATATGTCCGTCACGTACACACAAGTGATAGCAAATATCAAAATCGTGTCAACAGCCAACGAAAAATTTGCAATAGATAATCGTATGTGTATTGTGTAATAATTCTCCTAACTTTATTTTCTTTATAAACAGTTCGCTCCAGCTAAAAGGTCCTCAAACGGTTTCTAAATAAAGCAGCTTCTCGAGGAAAATAATATTTACATCAAAAAGAAAGCCAAAGATAATAGGGAGTCGACTTTCCCAAACAATCTAGGTCAACACAACAGATCCCTCCGATAGTGAGTGCTAAGTGAAATTAAATAGATCGTAATTCACAAAACTATGAGAAACACTTTCCAGTTATTAAATGTTAATTTAAAAAAACAATGTAGTATTAATTTTCTGTAGTATAATTCGAATTGCGACGGTATAATTTATACTATTAGGTATATCTACTACTAGGATTCTCATATACATATGTATAACACATATCATATAAGGATCTATCATATTTGTATAACAAATGGTTAGCGTCTAAATCAGTTCAGTTGTTTAGGTTATGAATAATAAACAAGCGTCTACTGAAATAATTTAAAGCACTTTAACTTTTGTTTTCTAAGTATTTCTAAGTATTCTAACATCATTGTAGTATTCAATATATTCGCAGATCCGGAAACTGGGTCGAGCTGTCACAAATTTCGGAAGTTCCCTCCAATTTATTATTACGAGGGGAACTATAGTATAAACATTTCATTCTACGTAAACATTTTATGCGTATAATGTAGTTCGCTCTTAATACAAACATTATTTGTTGCTTAAAAGGAAATGCTTTTTTGTACTTATTGCTTTTAAAATTTAATTAAATAACACAATACAGTAACCATGGAAATTAAATAAATACTAGTACAAAATCTTCACTAAAAGATAGTATATATACCTATCCAGTGGGTATCAGATATATTGCTATATTGAGGGTAGTTCTCAGTTTGCTGCCAACCATAAAAGAGCTTAGGCGCATTTTGTGTTTTAATTATATACATCTACGCGCATATCTTATATCAAGACGAGAAACAAAGTCAACTAAGGTATACGTGGTAAATGGTTTTCAAATACATATAAATAAATTGCTGATTGGGCCCTAGACGCCTAGTTGAATAGATTTTAAAATTTAAAAGAATGCGTCGTATTATATACCAAGCGAAAATGGTTTTTTTAAAACAAATTAACTCACTTCTCAAATAAGTTCCCCCAAGATTAAAATATCCCTTCGAAACTGCCATCTTCACATTACTTGTATGTCAAGTAGCCTCTTCACGGTCAAAAGGCATTGTATGAAATGATTTAATGCAAAAGAAAGAAAGAAGCAGCATTTAGCAAGGACACCTTTTCTATTCAATTCTGTAAGAGACCCTAATTTTTTGAAGCGAACATAAAAGGTGAAATCGAACTTATATTATGTTTATAGATAAACCCCAAACATGAGTCGAATTTGTGTAACTCGATAACGCAATTAGGGACGTTTTTGCTTTTAGTCTATTTTATAGGGTATGAGTTTTGCTTGATAGTAAGAATCGTACATTTCAACTACAAATAGAACGATTTTGGGCATTAAGCTATCATTATTGTACGAAGAAATGACAGCCCTAAAACATTCTGTTTGTAGTAAAAATGCTCGTCTCGTTATTGTATAAAACATATAATGTATTAGAGAATAATATTAAAACAAAAGACTAATTTCAGCAACGAAGTCTGAACAATTAACTACATTAAAGTCTTCACAAAATGTGTTCAATTTTAGAAATTACTAAAATACTAAGGAAAAACGCATTTTTACATTGCAATGAATATCTTGTTTCTATAAAGTCACTTCCGCTATACCGCCATGCAGACCAGGTCCATTAAGTCAATGTGTTTTTAATATTTAAGTAATTGTCTCCCTACAATAATTGTCAAAATACTATTAGTGTAATTATATCTTCCGTTCACGTGTAATTATCTGTTATTAGATGAACAAAAACAAAGATTAACGTGAACTTTCTCATGACTATTTATCAGTCAAACGATAAACACACACAGTTTGAGAGACGGATATGATGATATTTGAACAAAGTTATCTTTTCGAAAACTATTTATTTTCTACTATTCTCAGTGACGGGACTGAATGATGCTAAATAGTCTTTTAGAATAATTATAAATACGTTCTCACGCTAAAAACCTCACAATTTTAGGGATAAACACATATTTAATTAACTTAAAATAGTGTTCAAATTGCAAAACCCAATATAGACCAAATAAAATATGTTTTTATAGTATGGTCTAGAATCTACATACACATTAACTAGGCTTACGGACTGGAATAGAAAGATATCTGCGTGCAACAGTGTCCCCACTAAACTGGTTAGAGAGAGAGAGATAAAAAAAATTTGCACTAACCTAATCATAAAACTACATTTTCTAGTTATCATAATAAAATATATTGCTAATAACAAGTATTACAGGCATAATTCATAATTAATCTCCGTAGATCAGTGCCCTGAGGTCTAAAGGCCAGCTACCAGGTGCGTACGCTCGTTGCTTACGACCTATTCAAAAGTCACCTTAAGGCGATACTTAGCAATATTCAAATCATATTATAATTATAGTTATATATTGTGAAATGCTTTTGTTTTAATAACATTTAAACAAGACTTAAGACTACTTTTATTCATTAAACTATCTTTATTGATAAAGTTAGCATTCTGCAGTTAAAATTAGTCATGCGAATGTAATTTTCTTTGGAGTGTTTTGAGTTTATAAACTATTTTATATTTTTAAAAAAGGAATGAAAGTAAAAGTTTAGTAAGTGTGGCTAACTATGACCAACACAGAATATTATCGCCTTAACTTCAATACGTCCATTTATCAACTAGTATTATGAGCTTTGTAACCTATGCTGTTAAGAATAATTTGCATTAAATCTCTACGGTAGAAATGAAAACGAATTGATGCTGCGTCCAACAAAAGAAAGGAACAAAGGAACTTTTGTTTTAAGTCTGCTCTTCGAAATTAAGTTACGACCTATTTAAACCTTTTTTTCATTAGCATAAGCACGATATTAGAATGACTATAAAATAGATAAATTGTTAAAATAATTTTAAATTAATTCCAATTATATAAAATATTTGGCTGAATGTGAGTATTTAGCCGTAAGTAGTGCTATATGTAATTTTTATTTAAAAGAATATTTAAGAAAAAAAATTTATTAGCTTGCTTAGTATTTTTACTATTTTTAAAACCCATAATAACCATCAATGTTTATTAATGGAATTATATCAAAACAAATTAAAAATAAATCATTGCGTAAATAACGTATTCACTTTGATTTACATACATTACCAGGCTGAGAAAATTACAATGGCTATCGTTCTGATAATGTACAAGTAGCAAAGGTTAAGGACACAGCGAATTTGTAATCGTGTATAGGTATAACATTTCATTCCGAGCTGTCGTAACAATGCTTATATCTTACCTGAAACAAAAGAAAATATATATTAATTTCTATGATAAAATGATTATTTTCTAATATATAAAAATATATAAAAAGTCACGAATATCTAACCACGTCGAATAATATCGTCTAAAAATCGTCCGTATATAATTTTTTTATTTTTACATATTATAGGTTCACATTAGTTGGTTCATATTATTTAATAGTAGGTATGCGTGAAGTATTTTCTATTGTAGTTCTGTTATTTACATCTATTCTTGTACATAGTTATTACATTTTACTTGTCTGAGACTCAACTTGACATAAATATTAACTTTTGACAAGTCTTTACAAACAAAAAAAATTAATTACTTTTAGTCAATTCACTAAAATCCTCATTGAAGTGCTCGCAACATCAATCAACTATACCCCTAATAAAGTATTATAAGAGGGAAAAGAACAATTGAATTTTAGATGTCACTACGATAGACGTTTTAATTTCTGACGGCCACCACCGACCCACCATGAAGTGCCATTATGATCCACTTCACGCGTGCCAGGGACGTCCGCATATCATAAATTTTGAACTTTATTCCAGTTTAATAAGATCTATACATTAATGCAGCCATTGAAGGGTGATTGTTATTAGGTCGATGCATTGTTCCGATAATTTAATCATTTGGTCAATGGATATTTGACATGACATTTCTATTAAATTCATTAATATTCATTTATTTACAAATTTATTATTGAAATAATCACTTCAAAGGATCGTTTGTGTTTTGGTTTTGTTATGACATTGTAAAAATGTGTCAATGTCGAAAAGTAAATATTTGTTTGATTCAAGTTAATATTACGTATAAATGACTTATAGAACAGTCATGTCGTGTCTCAGACAAGTCTAACATAGCTTTAGTAAAAGTGAAGTGTTCATTTTTCAAAAGCTTACAACGAAATTTTAGCGGTCAATTGAACATGCTCTCAATCCGTCATTATTCCTATATTCGACGGCCTCAGTAGCGCATTGGTCCTTGATCTCAAGTGTCCTTATCTGAGAGCCATAGCACAAGCTCATCTTAATTTGAGATTGTATGTGTTATGTATTTTATATGCATATAAAAAAATAATACACTAACGTAAATTTTTCTCCAGATGTCATTTGAAATTTATCTTAATTATGCCTTAAATCACGATATTTGGTATTCATGGTGATAGATATAGAAACTTCAATTAAACACAGATAAATTTATTATGCATCTTCGTTAGGTTAGGTTAGTAAATAATAATATTTATCCATTGACTTAAGTGTGTCTGCAAGTAAAATGAAGTTCCGCCTTTCTCGAGTATGTTTATGAACAAGTAAGACTTATACGAGAGACGCATCCGGAATATGAACCAGCCCGTAGCATTGTATTATTACTTTATCTAAATGAAACGCATAAAGCTTAATTGCTTTTAAATAACTTTATTAGAAAACCTTTTAAAATAATCAAGGTTCTTAAAGAGGGCGGTAAAATAAAGGGATGTGAGATAAAATTGATTGGTAACTAAAAATAATATCGGTCCTTGACCGTTACGGGGGTCTACTCAAAACTTACGAAGTTTTTATATAGTAAACCATTTGTCTGCACTCCTCTTATTATAGCTAGAGTGCTGTTCATGAACGCGACGATCAGATCAGATCAGATACTTGTAGGTATATTTGTTATAAGAGAAGTTTAAAAAATATACTAATATATTAAATCGTAAACAAATAACCTAACATTAGAGTAGACCCTATATCCCCGTCGTAAATTAGACTGGAACTTTTACATGTCAAGAAACAAAGAAGTGATGTTAACACGAGATCACGCGCACCAGAAATAACGCAGACAGAGATGGACAGAAAAACAAAAGCCATTTTCACTATTCCACGAATGTACAGCGTCTCGTAATGTAACGAAAACATGTCTGTAACAGAATCAAGTTTCAACTGTTTAAATAATTAAATTACTTTTATTTATAAAGCAATTGATGATATATATAAATACAGTCTAAACTCCATATATCGACACTAAAGGGACTGTGCATGTTATGGCGTTAAAAACAATATTATTTGAACTAGTGTATCATTGTATGGAAGACAAGCTAAACCAACAAAAGCCAAGTGATTTCGACGCTTTAGGGAGTTTGTCATTAACTTTCCTCTTTGCAATAATTTTAACAGATCTAACACAACAATTGAAATCAGGTATTTTTTGTGTTAAACAATAAATTTTAATATACACAATGATAGTTTTTTGATTAAAATCCAAAAAAAAAAGTTATTTTTAGTTGAACTTTAACCTTGAATAACTTTTAAGCAAGTGAATATATGGAAAAATATGAAGAGAAAGCTTTTGTAGAGCGTTCAATTCTCTACAAGAATCATTTTTTTGCCATTGCCATTTATGAACTGTCATAGAAACAAAAAAATTAATTGTAAAACGTGCCAATACCCCATGTTATTTAAATGGAAAATGTATCGTCTTGGAGGCACGGTTTAATATCAATATTAAGAGCTTATATGGGTCTGGTATTTTTTTTTAGGTCGTAAACTAATTGGTAAATAACGGACACCCTAGTATATATGTATATACATCTCCGTTTATGCGCCTTACTATTGAGTTTAATATTGATTAATTTTATCCGACGGATATTACGAAAAGCTCTGCAGTCATTGCGTACGCGATGATAATCACCATATAGGCACAAAATATTCGACATACCGCAATAAATTAATCGAAATAAAATGCGATACTATACCATATAGTTTTTAAAATTAATTCAGCCATGTTGGAATTCCTTAGACATCATTACTAAAACAAACATTTGGAAAAGGCAGAAATCATCAAATTCTATTTTTCCTTTAGTAAAACTAAAATAATATTATAGTAGGGCATTGTAGAATTGTGTAAACGTCCGCATTGTTGCTATTTGTTTTGTGTATTAATAGACATATAGTACTTGCTATAAAAAGACCAATCAATTTAGCAATCGTCATAAACGTACGCGATAAAACTAGTTTTTATTGTGCTATATTTATCCTTCATAAAAAAATGGAAATACGTATATTATTATTATTACAATCTACTGCATGAAATAAATTAAACGCTCTTTCTGTTCTAATTATAAAATTTGTGTAATTATAAACACATAATTACAAAGTATAATGCGACATCATAGTTGATTATATAGTGATTCATTTGTAGTCATTCAACTTTCTTACTGATCTATTTTTAAAATCACCATGTAAGTGGTACCTAAACGTATAATTACTTAAAAAAAACAATTGCTTGTTGTTTCGTAGTAATAGATCGTCCTTTGATTTGTTTTACCATTCAACAGCCCTGATCCCAACAATGGTTGGAGGCTAGCGCTGCGCCCCATAGCGATTTTGAATAAAATTCCCTTTATTATATTTTCTTTCATTCTCTTTTAAACACGCTTGTCAGTCACGGCAAATTATTATCTCGATTGGATTCTGCTGAAACATTTATGCTTTACAAAGAAACCACTCGTTTAGTATACTCGAAAAGAATTATGTTTGTAATAAATCGTCGCGCGCAGCTTATTACATGAAATTACCAATGGCGTTCGATCTCTCGCCTTGTATGGGTATGATTAATTAACTTATGTCAAATTGCAAGAGCTTCTTCGACAACAGCTTATTGTGGAAGGAGTACCCATTGCTTTGGGGCACGCCTTTTGTGCTCAAGATGAACACCAAGAGGACGAACAAAGTGCCACTTTATTTTAAGATAATGGCGCGAAGACGAGAGATGTTTTGTGCAGAATATTATTAGTGTTAAGATAAATTGTTATAATATGTGTTTATGGTGTGTCTGCCTCCTCCCACGTGATATATTAAATGTTTTATTGCTGCAATTGCAGTTATACTAACGTAATAAGGTACTATAATATCTATATTACTCAGTGATTGCATCTATTGGAGCTGTATAGGCGTAAATGTGAAATAGTGCATCAAATTGCATAAGCAGATAAGTATGATCAAGTAATTCTCGCGAAGACGGGAGATGTGGTCGATTTACTGCAGGTAATTATGGGGTTCAGTTAGTTTCTGATGGACACGTATTCATTGCAGGTTTATTTTAACGCGTAGGATGTTAAAATCCAGTTTTCTGCAAGTACTATTCTGGTTTGACTGCATAATGCTTTATTTAGCCGAGATGGCATTATTTACATTAATGAATTCGTTGTTATCATCTTAAAAGTTGTATTTCTGGTTTCTAGTGCACTAGTAGTGATTAGGTTGTTAACCGAAACGAAAATAACTCTCACTCGTAAACCAGATGGCAGTAGGTATTACGCGGAATACGCGCACGCGAGTACCTACAAACAAACGCTTATAAAACTTGACGTTAAAGCGTCGTACTGTACCACACATATATTACTTTGCCAACTTCAAGGAATCAATATGCTAATAAATTTTAAATTACATTTTTTTCGTCTTGACAAATGCTTATGTTCAAATATGTAATTTCAAAAGGTGCTTTTTTACATTGAAGGTTTCGCATGCCTGAAGCATAATCAACATGCTGAAGCACGTTCCTGTCCACTTAATGAAACATAAATTAAGTTTTAAAAAGCAGTAATTGTAAGGTACCTGTGCGTAAAACAAGAAAAAAGCATCGGAACCGGGTCCCTTCGTGCAGGTCGCCTACGCAAATTCTTCTCAGGCCAACAGAACTAACTAGTACTTAACTGTGATACAAGTTGAACCAACGAGGTGACAAACATGCTATATTCTGCCATTGCTTTGTTTAGCTATCACATTAAAATACATATTTTATTAAATATATATGCATTTGTAAGGTTTACAGATTCTGATATTTCTAACATTACATATATCATACGCGAAGTTTAATAGTCGTATTTCGATATCGGCTTATCGGTATATATACCTTTGTCTCAGCAGGCCGGTATATCGCAGACGGAAATATTTTTTATTGTATTTACACGTTGGCCCCACTCAACCCGTACTGTTTACCTTACTACATAAAGCTTATGATCAAACGATCCAAAAGTCTAAGAGGCATTTCGATAGTGCCACGATATATTTACATAGGGACCCATAGAAGTGAACATATTTAAATTTTAATCATATATGAACTTGGATAACCGCTACCTTCATATTTTAATATTATTTGCAAGTCTAATGTTAACGTCAAGCAGTCGTGAGGTCTATATTTAAATAAATAAAGTTTACGCCCCGAGCCAGAAGTGGCGCAAGCAGGCGAACTGAATTATGTAAACAAATACATCTCCAATGGCTATACATTTCAACTATTATACTACAAGTGTGTTTTTAATATTATCTACGACCGATTAAAGATATCACACATTATGAGTTTAGATACAGCGTATATATGTAGGCATCAGCCACTTCCCCTATGCCGGCCTAATAAGACGAGTGTGCATCAGTGAAATTCTTTCTATTCTGTCAATTATATTGTTGCGTTGTCTTAGATTATTCGCGAACATTAATAAAAATACAATCAAATTAAGCTAAAAAATGTAATATTTAAAACGCACATGTTGTCAGTAAATAAGTAGGTATTTAGTTTCTTCAAAGCTGGAATACCATTGTCATTCGTTCAATATTACGTTGTCACACACACGACAGCTACAATAAGTAATGTGGTTCACGTTTGTATAAACAGCTTGTAAATAAATAACACGAGAAAGGTGAATGACCAATGCTGATACATCCGTAAAACAAAAGATTAAAACAATACATCCGAACAGATAAGTTTTAACGGAAATTAATTGTGATTTTAATTTATTAATATTCTTTTTAGAGTCATTGCTAGTGGTGTTTGACTATAATTTAGATTTTTGGAACATAGATGTGATGTTCACTATCATGATCTATTTATCTGCGTAGTTTGTTTATCATTGCATGCAGGAATATTTTTTCTTAACTTACAGCATCTTTAACACTAGAACTACTAGCCGGTCAATATGACCGGTTTCAAAAATTCTTCACAAGACTTTTATATACAACCCTACTCGTTATTTTTTGTAAATGATACTATTATTTACAATTCTACAATCAATTTATTGAATTATATTTAATACTTTACACGTACAATTCATCCGGTCATTTTGACCGGTTGGTAAAAATAGGTCATATTGACCGGCTCGAAGTTTTAGTGTTAAAATAGAAAGAACAATTTAGGCTTAATATAATATATATATAATAATAAAAGAGATAATCCTAAGTACGATCGTGTTTTGTCGTTAAATCATATATTTATTTCCGAAGTATTATAAAATTGACTAATATAAAACGTATATTGGTTTTCGTGCAGATTTTGTTTGACACATCTCTATGGCACCTAATACTTATTTTATACATGAAATAAAAACTTTAATTACTCGCGTTATTTATTACAAAAAAGTATTATTTCTTATAGAATATGTTTATGCATAATAACAATTTAAATAAACTTAACGGCCATAAACACTTACTTAATATTACGTTAACAGAATGAAGATGCTCGTAAATGAATAATTTTATTAAAATCACTATGAAGTGCCTTCGGTTATTAGAGCTTTATGTCGCTTTCTATTGCTTTAACCGCTTTCGATATTACACCAATATTAATAAGGTAAAAAAGATAACACATTAGGTAAGATAAATGTATTTTCTAATATAAATTTAATAAATAAATTATTCACGCTTAAAAGATAATTATAAAATGTTACAGCCCAAGTGACCGAAGTCTTGTCGATCTCAATTTTTATCAAAGCGGATCTTCGCAATTCATTATTGTACGAATAAAAATATAACCACCTAACCATTACTAGACAACATTTTTGTGCAATTCGTGAGCAGAAATTATCGATTGCCTTTACCAACTCAATTATAGTCGCTCATTCCAAATACTTTAAACATTTAAACTAATTTAGAAAACAATTTATTTTCTTCAATTAAATCAGACTAAATTTATAAATGCGATACCAAGTCGTATAGGTACCTATATATTTTTTAAATTAGTTATATCATCGCAAATAAGCTAAGACATCATAATTCATAATACACTTTCAAAATAATTAATAATTGTCTAATGACAATGAATGTTCTGTTCTAAAATTTAAATTTAAAAATAAACAAAAACCAATCAATCTTAAAATACACGCACCTGATGAGCAATTCCTTCCAATTACAACTCAAACATTTGATAGCAAAAACCTGAAGTCTATTAGAATCACAGTTATATAAAACACATAAAAAACATACAGGCCGTATAACGGTTACCGAGTCAGATGCTGGCACAGACTCGATGAATGAAAGAACTAAAAAAGTTGTCGCAGGATGTAAGTGCGCATGATTTTATATAATTGCTCGCGCGATTACAGCTTATTTATAAAGAATTATAAAATTACGCTGTTTTATGCTAACATCTACAACTAACGAAATAAACAGAACGTATTGAAGTATAGTTCTTTCCTTTACTTTATTCGTGTACATGCGTAATAATTGGGGAAGGACCAACCAAATTACTAATAAACTAGCATTTTAGATTCGCCCATAGCGTGCCTTAATACGATTTTTTAGTTAATTTAGAAATTTTAAGGTATTTTAAAAAATATTACTATTTTTTCTGCAATAAAGAATTTATTTATTTATAATATATTATTTTATTTAAAAAAAATAGAAGTAAATTATATACTTATATCGACTGACTAATATTCCTAATTCGAAATTAGTATAAAAGATCTAATGTTTAATTTAATCCCCTTTTTATATAATACAAATATTCAAACTTTATCTTCTTTTAAATCTCAATTGAATGCATCTAATTCGATTTAAAATATTAAATACGCTATAGTAACTCGGTAAGGGTGATGTCGTATTCATCTGTGTTCAGTTTTTAAACCCCCCATCAATTATATATGTTTACGTGTGTAATTGCATTAAGTAAATACCTATGAACATGAACCTATGATCTTAAATATATAAGCTCCCTTATTTTCCCTTCTTCAATGACAAAACGCAGTAATTAAAATAATAAAACTATACGATTATCTTTTCCTTAATATTTTTTGTATGAAGAAATGTACACTACAAAATTCCATTGTCTCTACCTACCCTACCCTAAATATAACGAAACATCCAATCACACAATTAATGCTTTTGTCACGACCGGGTGCGATTGGTCACCTAAAGAAAGCCAGGTGCTTGTCACAACACAGCATCCGACAGTTGTCAGTCGCGTGACCGTTACTGAGGATAACTGTACTCAAAGTATCTGAGTTACCGCCAACCTATATCGAAGGTATTCCGCACCGAGAAATGTCAATTATAGTTGCGTTTTACTATCTACCTGAATGATATTCTAACACCAATCACAATAAAAGCACGTATTGTGTGGTTTTATTTTTTAAACAAAACAATTCAGTCTAATATATATTTCATTATTTACAGCCATTTAATAGATGTATTCGAGCTCATAGTAAAATATGTTAATATTAATTTTGTTAAGTTAAAAAAATTACGAACGACATATTAGTCTCGGCACCACGACGACTGTAAAAGTTTACAAACATTAAATTATAATGATTAAAATAAATTGAATTTTATACAATATTTCTTTATTAAATAGCCTCAAACACTACAATAAATTATTGTTTGTAAAGAAATTATTATACAAGCTTTTTTGGACAAAATATTATTAAAAAAATTTAATTATAGCATTTTATATTTATCCTTTATCGATAAATTAAGAAATGTATTAGAATTTTTAATACAAGTTTCATTATTTACATTGTATTTCTAGATACTCCGTGGTCACATCGAGTTGATAAATATAAAATCAATAAGTTATAATATTGACATATGTATGTCGTATCTTATCGATAGATATCGACATTTCACACGTACGCACTACTATTTTTGTATTTAGACGAAAATAGTGAAGGAATTTACCTTATTTTAAGCTTAATAGGTATATATACCTAATACCTAATGTATATAATATTCTTTTGTTTTAGTTATTCATACTAAATTAATCACAAAGGTTTACGCATTGATGCAGGCATTTTATTCTACATTTCTTTTATAGTTAATACTGATCTAGTACAATAGTGAGGCAGCAATGGACGCGTCTTTTATTTAAAATATTAGTTTGGGGTGTAGGTGTATTTCTTGTTAGGTAGCAGTAGCGCCTAGTTTTCCGCTCAGTTAGGTCCGCTTATTCACGTTTGTCACCAACCAAGGCAGGCCAGGACAAGCTATTGTGTCACGTTTTACATTGTTATCTCGACAATAACTCGGGTAGTGAGTAGCTCATGTACAATAGTTGTTAGTGACTATTCTTAACTTAGCTTAGCTTAGACATGCATAAACTTCCGTTGAAAGGAAATTAACGAAACAAATTTGATTGTTTATCTGCTCAGAGAGAAGAGAGGATGGGAGAGGGAAAGAGAAGTTGTGCATTGGTAGAGACACGAGCGTAAACCAAGTTAGGTTAAATCTAAGTTTAATTAAAACAGATCATTATATGCACCAGTTCTCACTGTAGCAGCAGCTGTCTACTATAAGTTAAGTTTATATTAAAATTAGGCGAAGTATAGTGAAAATAATTTCAATTATTCGAACTGAAATCTCGCTATAATAAATTATTCAATAACTTAACGTCTAATTTTCTAAATTAAGAAAATTAGACGTTATCTTCAAAAGACTTATCTCGCGCTATTTTTCTGTGTCAAGTATTAAATTGGATTAACTTCAAGCTTTGGTTTATATTTTTAACACAAAAAGCAAAAAACAAGATTATGTAAAATTTCGGTTCAAGATTCTTGCCATATTTATAAGTAGGTATATTTGTTTCAACAGCGAATCGAATCCGGGCCTCTGCATAGGAGATTGGTGGACTGCACCACTGAGGTCGTCGATATAAAATTATCAGTTGACCCGATTTGTTTGCCAAACTATATCTCTGTCTGTAAATAAGTTACAGGATGGAGTGTGTTAAAATTCTTGCAAAACGCGTCAATATTTAACTAAAAATCAATAATATTCCACAAGTTATCAGCTCAGATAAGGGCCTTATCACGGCTGCACTCGTACTTAAAGTCAGCCAATACTTTATTGACGGTCTGGGGATTACGCGTAAAAATTCACTGATGTATTCCGAACTATATCTTATATCATTCTCTCTGTATAGTAAAAAAAAAACAATTTACCTCCCGTAATTTCAGATATTAATCCTATAGGAATTTTTATTCGGATTTTGCCAATGGATAGAATGATTCACGAAGCACGTTTAAGAATATAATTTATAAAAAAATTGTTAAAATGGTCAAACTATGATGATTATTGCCAAAGTAGAAATGTACTTGAAAGTGAATAGGAAATTCAGATCCTCCTTAACAATGATTTTTAGTTTATATAAATAATAGAAAAAGCAATACAATAATAATATATGTTGAAGTTTCTGAAAGCTGAACTACAAAATTATTGACGCAATCAAAATGAATTAACGGTAAGTTACAAACATGAATAATAGCGACTAAAATTATTCCATGACTAAGTACTAATATTAAAATTAACCGAAACCAAATTATACCTATGAGCAGGAAATCAGAACTTATTGCTGTAAATGTAATATCTATTTAAAATTACATTTAATTTTAAATTAATCTTAATGCTAATTGATAATGGTGTAATGAATCATTTAAAAAAACATTACTACATAGACTTACTAAGTTTAGATTTACTTATTTAGTTTAGATATTTTACGGATTACAATTTTTTACAGTATTCTTAGTTGCAGCGAAACTGTATCACTGTAAAACAGTGTTTCCCAAACTTTTCGTACCTTGGCCTTTCTAAAATTCTTACGCCCCCCTTATGTAACCAAACACCCAGTTGATATTTTGATCTCGTCACACGAAATTATACCTAATTATTATTATTACCTAATTATTTAAGAATTTGCTTTTTTCTTTAAATTTGGCACTGAAATCTAGCATTGCATTTAAATGGCCCGGTACTAAAGGGTTAAACTCATGTCGAGTCTATTTTCGAATTGCCCCCCTGTGGGGCGTTGGCCCCACATTGGGAACCACTGCTGTAAAAGTTTCGAATATCGGATTGAAATAATAGAGAAACGATGCGATAGTAGACCGCAAATAGATGATTAATGAAATAAAATTTGCAAATAACCTAAGACATTAATATTATTAGATAATAAATAAACAATTTTCTTGTATGTTAAATATTCGAAAAATGATAGATTAAGCTAATAGACAAAAGACTATCAATTTAAAGTTTATTTAATACAAAAGAATAAATTAATAAGAGTAATAATAGGACAGTGAAAGTCGCGGTCAGAACAGTTGACCATCATGTCTATACACGGCTGGTCCGCGCGACTGCGTGCGTCCAGACTGGCATCCAATTAGAGGGAATGTGCCGACCGTCGGGAATTGGCCATTTTATACAGCGTGTTATATTTTAACACTGACAAATAGATCTTAATGGATTATTGATTACATGGAACAATTACTATACTAAATAATATACAAAAAAAATTAAGGTATTTTACTGAAGCTTGGTTTTTTTATTTAATTAATTGTATTCCCTTTGGTCCCTTCAAGCTGTTGTTCCTTTTTAGTAGCAATTGCCTCAGTCTTAACATAAAGATGACTGCAGACACTTGACACTTTCTTATATAATAATGTTATAACTTTACAAGCATAATCTCGCTGTATATGAGATATCCCTTAAAAGGAGAGTTGTCGACAATGGCCTGGGAACTGAGCTCATTTAAGAAGAATATATCGTATCCCTTCGCAAACTAACCACTCGGACGGTAATACATAATATTTATTATTTCTGTGAAATATCCTTTAAAAACGCTAACACTTGGGTATAATTACTACAACAGAACTACTAAACAATTAAAACAAAAATCCACCTATCTATGTACCTAAATTAAAACCACAATAATGCCATAAATTATGGATAAATCCAGCTCAAATGATATAAATTTGCTTATGTCCGAATATACGTCGTCAGCTCACTCGCTAAAAATAAAGCACAACATTTTTGTGTATCCTGCTTCATGATACTACAAAGATTATTATAAAGATAAGGGGGCATAAGAGAGGCGCCAGATATCAAGGTTTTGTGTAAATACAGCCGTAAGCTTATTTAACAGGATATGACCAACGTTAAGGCAAATAAAGAGGTATATTTTTGGCTGTTTCTTTATTACTTTCTTCCAAAATTAATACTAAAATTTATAATTACTATATTTATAAATCAATTACTATTTTTTTTACAGTTACTCGTCTCATAGAGATTATAATGCTCACGTGGTCTTGTTGCGGTAATAAATCGCATAAAGTATTTTAAAATTAGAATCATGTTCGCGAATAACGTGTCATAGTCAAACGCGGGTTTACGATTATTTCGACGATTACGATTAGATTATACGCGAAGATCAATAGATTTGAATGTCATTCAAAAAGATAATAAATCATAAACGCTCTTTTGTAGTATTATACCCAGCCTTATATCGTGGCCAAATAAAAATAACTCCATATGGATAATAGAGGTGGACAAAAAGATATTCCCCAGTGACCTTGCTCTCGCTAACGAAGGCTATACTCCTTAAAAGGCTCACAAAAACAAACCACACGACAAAAGAATATAATGAAAGGAAGAATTTTGTTTATTTCTTACATCCGCTTGGCACTTCGCAAATAAAAGAAAGAAAAGATACTCAATTAAAAAGGGATTTTTCTCTTTTATTATTATTAAAACATATTTAAATGACACACACTCATTCTCCACTCTCTCACTTCGCAACTCACGGTTATTTATAAGTTCGTCTCACGATCTTTGTTTGGGTCTGAGACAAGCTTTTTTGAAGTTCACTCTGTGATGTATTTTGTTCATACAACACTCCAAAACGTAGCCCAAAAAGGCAACAAATTGAAGTGAACTGAAATACCACATGTCTGATATACTTTTCCTTATGTAGACTTATAAATCTTTAATATTTTGGGTAAATACCAGTATATATACATAAAATAATAATAGTAATATTTTTATTGCATTTATGAGCATGTTGTAAATAACTATGTAGATTATTAAATTATGTAAATACTAAATATACAGCAATTTATTATATTATGAATTAATTAGTAATAATTACACACATACAATGTTCTGGCCCCAAACAAGGATACTCTGTGCTGTGAATGTCAGGACAGAGACAATATAAAAATATAATATCGAAATCCAAAGCAATCGAATAGCTGAATCAACTCCAAAACCTCTACGGAACCACTCGCGACAGAGGTCCTCTATGTACGAAATATTCAATATTAGAACAAAGTTGAATTTCGCAATACACAATTCGTATTTGTAACAGCAGATGTTTTAGAATTAGGTTACAAATGATAAGATACTTATGGTTGTTATTTATTCGATAAACATTTACGCCAGTTGTACTCGTGTGTTATTGACATCAAGGCAAAACATCACTCATTATTGTTATTCTATAGAAAAACCAAAAATAAGTAGGTTTAGTACGTTTAGGTGTAGCATGAAAATCAGATATGCGCTTTCTTAAGCTTCTTAGTGTATGATTAATTTTCAACAGTTAAGATGGCGAAATGGTATACTAATTTTTTTTAAAATTTACGCTCGATTTAATTATTTAAAGGTGTAGCCAATTTAGCAGTGGACTGTATATCTTTAAATCAAACTCTTTAAAATTCTATTTACATTATATTTTTCCTTATATCTAATCACAAACATCCGTTCCCTCTTCGCTCGTCTCTCGCATTCCTTCATTCTTTCATTTCAAATTTGACATCTTTACTTATAAAAAAATATACATAATTTACATTGCCACCGCAACCTCTTTTCTGTCGACGACAAAAGGTATCCAATCAACAAAGGTACTCCGATCACTTGCAACATAATTGTGATGAATAGATAAAGGCAGAGTTAAACAAAATGACCTGTCTTTAATGATCCATTACAGGTCTTATTCGCTATTGCAGAGGCGTTATTCTCCGTTATTTGACAGGCGTACATAACCAAGAGATTGTGGTGCTTGACGCCCACAGAGCCGCGTAGGTGCTGACAGATCGTCACTCTTTGCTCTCGACTGGTTCGCTATTGACACCAGAATAACCTCGCATCAATACAACTCGACATTAACTATTTATTCAAATCAAGCTACTGTCTAAGTTATAGTAGATCTTGTCAGTTAGTGAGAAATGTGAATAAATGCTGGATGTGTTTATTTAGTTACGGTACATTAGTTATTTATAGCTTTACCATAGATTACAAATATTATAGACAGTTGTACAAATCTTTACATTAATAAGGCGTACCTTTAACATATGTTACACACATGGCTATATACGGGAACAGCAGAGTTCATGTCCGCATTGTACATACATAACTATACCCGTTATAATTGGGTTGAAAATACTAAATTGGGTCTATTGCAGCAAACAATGAAAATATTATAGAGGCGACACGCAGCAAACGCGTGGATAGATGCAAATTATGAATCAATAAGTATAATACGGTTAATAATATTTAAATTACCGATAAATTATGATTGTCAGCAAAATAATAGCATTGTTAAATTACTACTTATTGCTGCGTTTTACATTAACTAGGTGGGAAACAAATTGCACTAGACACATTGCTCTTTATACGAGTAACTGTTCGTTATAATATTTTGTCAATTACATTATAAATTATGTAAACAAAGTTCACTTTTGTATGGAACACAGTTGTTATTAAAGACATTTGCATATCCAAGTTGGTTCCACATAATTTGCACATTATTATTGGACTTTAAATTGTACTTTATCATGACATTTTCTTATCATTGTGAAATAGTTTTCCGAGAGAGATAAAGTGACAAAGTTGTAATTTCCATGCACAAAATCCTTGAAAATCATTCTTTCTTAATCTAATAAGAAGTCTAATAAACGTAACATAATTAACTTTTGTAGAAGATATCTTTTATTTGCATGTTATCTTTTATTATTTCACACAAGGTTTGTACCGAACTGATGACAGCTAGTTTCTTTTCATTGGATCGTAATGAGTTATACAACCTTATGCTTAAAACAAATATGTAAAACTATTATAAACTAGAAGCCGTAACTAACTAATAAAAATAACGTTTTTTATAATTATTTTTACATTACATACGTAGTAATGTTTCATTAACTAAAACATCATTAAGGGTAGTTTAGTTAACTTAAAAAAAATAGCAACTGAAACTAACTATACTCAAGTCTCGTGACGACTACAATAGCTGCAAAGCTTTCGAAATCTCGAGATTAAAAGGATTAACATAAACGCGGTAATAAAGTGTGTTTTTAATGTATATACTTCCTTATTTTATTTGATTGAATTTTATGACGGGTCCTTGGAAGTAATGGTTACGAAAACACTGACGCCCTCTGAGAACAGTAAGCCTAATTAAATATTGTAAAGTTGTAATTTGGTTTGGTGCAAATTTTGAGATAAAAAAGACAAGATAAATGTTATGGTTATATAAAGGTTATCTATATACCTAATGATAATGTCTAAATATGATATAATGAGCATTAATGAGTAGGTATAAAAGATTTAATATATTATTGTATATTAAATATGGGAATTCCTAGAACTAAAAACAACATTTATAAATACTATTTGTTTTGTTTTATTAAGTATTGATTGGCACAATACAAAAAAATAAATTTAAAAAAATAAAATCCACCATAGTAGGATAATTTCTTTTTTTAAATTTAGAATAAAATAGTTGCGAATAACTATATTTAGAATACTATAAACTCTTCCCAGGTAATAATAATAATTATACAGTTACAACTTTCTATACATTGGTGAATACGTAATGAAAATCCTTACAACCGTTTCTGGGATTAACGCGTACAGCCAGACAGACTCGTTTTACACTACTAGTGATAAATTCTTGTAATATAAAAAGATTATCTAGTGACTTTTATAAACATTTCCTGCGTAATTGGAGCGGTTGTTTCACATGTCAGTCGAGAAGAATTACTGTCTACATTAATTCCTCCACATGTTTTCTTAGTAATTTACTCCTTTTTTTGTTATTATTGTAGATCATAATTTTATTTACGGTGACAGTCTCCTTATGAATAAACTATTTTACTTTACAAGAACAAGTTTTGACACAAGTTTTCTTTTATATTAGTCAGGCATATAACCACAATCCGCCTGCCTAGTACATGCAAGCTTTAAGCCGAGAAGAGACACGCATCGTCCAGACTCCAGAGTCGTCTTCATTCCAGAATCACGACTATTTAAAGCCTTCAATTTTACAGTACCACATCATTACGAGGATGTACGAGTAAAACTATTTGTTATATAACATAACATTATTTAAGCATTAAACTTTAAGTGTAATAAAGCATAAACTTATCCACTAATTGCGTTCCATTCCACGCGATGTGACAGATGCGGCAGTATGTCCCATCGAGTACGACGTGTGAACACTTTAATTGGCCCAAATGGGTGAGTTGTAGGGGACAACCCTGCTTATTACCTAAAATAGGATCAAGAAATGCCGTTTGAGTGCCATCGATGATCGTTCAATTTGTTTTATGGATATTATTACTATTATTGATTTGTTTCGTTTTGTTTCTAATGCTTTTCTAATGTAGTTTAACAGCAGTTATAATTAAGGATTATGAATCTTCAATATAAATTAATGATTGACGACCTAGAGTCCTGGATTTGATTCCGGTTCAAAGGAATATTTTTCATTTATATTCATATTCATTTACCAGAACATTTAAGTTGTTGTTTACCTAAATTATTGTTTGATTTCGGAAGACTATAATATGTTAGGTAGTAAATATTTTTTTTTATTTAAATTTACTTTTAAAATAAAATAGGAAACAGCATGTTTATTAAATAATGAAAAAATAAACACTGAATTTAAATGCAAATTAAAAACGTGAGAAAAATAGAGTTTTCTTTGGAAAAAAGAATCAAAAAAACAAATAAAGTCGTTATTTAGTGAAAAATGTTAGGAACAGCTTTATTGTTCGGTGCAACTCGTAAACTTACGTTTTTTACACCCACACAAAACTACTACATTGTCCACAATAGAGAATAAAACATTTATTTATGTAAGTTTTATTTTCTAAAAACATGTGAGACCGCGACTTCAGATACCTCAAAAAAGACTTTTAATTTATGTCTAACAATAAGAAAATAAAATTCAATAAAATTTTATTTTCATATCAACTTTATTTTTATACAATCACTATTATGTTAAATTACAAACTATATTTTTTTACATAATGTTGACCCCAGACTAGGAGCTCTCGTACTATGGGTTCCAAGTAAATGGACATATTAATATATTTGTAAATATTAGTCCGCGGCTAGGGCTTTCTAAATAGTTAAAAATAAGAATTTAAAAATACATAGCGTAGATGCTGCACATTTTGACGTGTTGCAACGAATTTAGCACATAGCTGCCAGTCTAACTAATGTAGTTCAATGCACCGATGCAGATGATACAAGGCGCTATTGACACGAAGTTGTAGACGTGATTTTAGTATTAACTTTAACTTAAGCAATGACCATGCATTCTCTATTGCTATATCAACATTCGTGAGTTTAAAAATGAAAATATTAAAATTAAAAGATATATTGATGATATGAATTTAAAAAAATATTACGATAAATAATCTATATATATAAAAAAAGTTGTGTTAGTTACACTATTTATAACTCGAGAACGGCCGAACCGATTTGACTGAAAATTGGTGGGGAGGTAGCTTAGAACCGGGAGCAGGACTTAGGATACTTAATAAATAAATAAATAAATTATATTTGAACCTAAATAAATATTTGTTACAATTTCTAGTAGTAATGGAAACGGTTGATTTTTTTTTTTTTTACGCCGTCATATTATTTAGGATATATTTTAATTGTTTATTTGATATAACGAACATTATGGTATTATTGAATTCTAATTTACATTTATTCACGATGGCTGCAAGCTTTCGAAATGTTGGATTAAAAACAAATTTTTAAATGACTTTTGTATTATTGAAATTTAATTAGCACAATTAAATTTCAACTGCTTGCTTCAGCACATGATATGAATAGATATCAATTTTCAAAACGTCAATTTGTCTCAAACTATTGGAATTACGGGCGTGAAATACATACTTTAAAAGCATCATATTATTAATATACTTAATTATTCAATATTTACCGGATGTTATGGTTACGTCCATGATTTTATTACACTAGTTAAAACTGAATACCTATCTCTGATTTATTATAGGGCAATGAACTCGTTATCCTTTATGATTATTAATGTGTTCGAATTTTAAAATCACTATATTTACCTATCTTCTTTACAAATAGAGACCTTTTATTCTAAAACAATTTTATTGTATTACCTAAACAGCATTATTTTATTATTGTTATTACGATAGAAATGAATGCGGTCATGTTTCTTAGGAAAATGATCTACTGTACGGTTTCTCTAAATAATTTTTTTTTCGTGGTTCTGCTCTATAGATTTCAATAAGTGAGTAGGTCACAGATCGATCTTCAGCTTCGAGTTGGACGAGCTCCAGTTGGATACTGTTTGTTTCCTAGAACTGTATTATACGATATTTTACATTTTTTTACCAGAAATTTGTATATTATATATCGTTATCTTATGTTATTGTTTTGTATAGAATAACATAATAAATCAATAAATATTACGTAGATTAAAGCATAATCTTAATTTTTAAAAGCAATCGCTACACATTTCGTTAAAATATACATTCTAAAAAGTAGTTTTTACAATCCTAGCACGGCTCCTTTTACAAATAACTTTAGTTTAAACATACCTTACCAATTACCATCATGGCACAAATTTAAACTGAATGAAAATCCTTACAATAATTTACACACTTAATACAGACAGGTGCAGTTAGCGATTTTGTTTTTACTATGTAACAATTGTTAATTATTATACGTAATCGCTGGATGCAAGCCGCTACAAATAGATCACACTGGCGTTCAATGGGGCGGCGTATGACCAGCAGTGGACGTCCTATGGCTGATGTGATGATGATACGTAATTGCTATTACAAATAATTTAGTTTTGATTCAATGTAGTTCTTTATCCGTCTGTTTCATGTCGATATTATAAACCGTGCATTAAAATTTAAAACACATTTTTTACAATCTCCAACAGAGATCTCGAAACGCCAATGTTAGTGTAACATTTAAGAATAAAAAACTGGACTTCATCTGTTTTTATCTTTTTTAATTTGAAAATAGAACTAATAAAATTGTACATGTACTATGGCTTAGAAAGGGTAAAATTAAAAAAATAAAATATTAAGTTATTTTTAAACTCATGATGAACCAAATAAAGTTCTTTTTTTATTAATGTAGCATGAAAAAAAAAGAAATTAACGGATGCGTTAAAAACAAGTTATTTTTACATAAATTCCTTACGAAAATTGCATTCTTTCACTTTTATTCATTTGCTGTACGAGCTTGTTATGCAGGTTTACCGTGCCATCAATAACCAAAAAAGATATAAAAAGCTGTGGTTAAAAACCCCTTTTACGGAGCAAAAACTACAGGTAGAAGATGTTAAGAATACAGCCTTACTTCAAACGGTATTAACTTTACACTTACTCTCATTTAAACCCTTCTTTTTAAATATCGCCGTAACATTTTTATTACAATAAATATTTTAAATATTTAAGCCTCGATCGCAATGTAGACTACTTTTGTACATAGAGTAAGCAAACACCAATTGCATATTTTGAAACAAAGAGTACATAAAACTAAAAAAATATATTGACACACAGCTGAGTTAAAAACAAGCGTCACAAAATTACTTTTACTATCTTCTCTAGTATATTATCCTCAATTTTAAGACTACGTTTCTTTTTGTTTTACGTTCAAATGCCTAATGATGTCGCGCCAATAGCAATCTTTTTAAGCTATATGAAATAACAGAGAATACTTGTTTTTAGTAGGTAAGGCTGTTTCTAAGATCATGAACCTGTTTCTATTGAGAGCAATATTTATTCAATTTTCAGACAATGCTATTCAATATTAGTGCACATTGTTCATACGTAACAAAAAAAATCTTTAAAATATATAATTTATGTTCTAGCATTGTAGTGCTGTAGTCTAAACATGCCCTTTCTAAGAGTCCAAGTTCCAATTTCAGTTATTTTAAATTTAAATATATAATAATATTAGTTTTAAATTTACCGAAGTCAACATTTATAATTTGAAAATTTTCCGAGGCTTGTAATATCTTTAAAATTACCAATATTTATTGATTATGGAGTTTTTCTTTTTATAAAAACAAAGGATTTCAGTTTAGAATCATAATACTAAAGCTTTTTCTCTAATAAATATTAAACTAATTTTGTTAAAATTAGCTGAAACAATATTTATGCTAAATAGTTGATGAATACACTTTAATATAAATTTCATTTTATGAATAAAGAATACATCTGATTTGACAGTTGTTTACATTAAGTCGTTTGTATCTCTAAATTGATTATAGGTAAGTATTAACTGTTTATTTTTTAAAATATAAGCGACCTTCATTTAATATGACATCATACGACTTACGATTAACGTCCCGAGAATAATATATATTTTTACTACGCTAGGATTTCTTACCAACTAGTTCCATTTTCTTCAGTCCGATGTTCAGCGACAGATACTCCAAAGTAAGAGTTACGATTCCCACCTTTATCACTGGTATACTTGGCTCTAAATTAAAACTTAAAACACCATAAAACAACCACATTAAATTTAATATACTCAAAAATATAAACGACACCATGATTAGACACTTCGTTTTAATTCGCTTTTTATAATATTCGTTAACGTATTCGTTTTAAAGTCCGTGGTAAGATCATCGCGAACTATTTAGTTCCGATTTTAATTTTGAAGGAGGCGCGCTACACACTTCCTCCTCTCACGGCGCTTGCCGGCAAATTGCGCTTGGGGGGTTTAGTTAGAACGCACGAGTGAACGGAATCTATAGACCAAACTCTCGATTTACCTCGCTAAATTTTCATCTTATCTTCTATTAGGCATATTAAATAAACTTTAGTTATCACATAAAGTTTAAAGAAATGCACTTAAACTATTCGCGTAATGAAATAAAAGCATCCGGTTCGAAGGACCAAAAATAACTGTTTACTAAGGCACTTTATTGGGAATAATTATTTTTTATTTATCTGTTTATAGCATGTATAATATTCAAAACAATTATTGAAACTATACACAAAATTCATTATTAAACTACTCTATCCGCATTTATTCAACGTAAAGCAATTTAAAAATATCAACGCCATCTATCGATAGCCATGAACACTATTTTTAGAAACTGGTTGGAGAAACTAACAGTAGATGTCAGCACATAACATATGCATGTAAAAATTTGGCGGTAGAGGGAAAGAAACTGTGCTGTGCCGTGATGGTGGTAATAGAATTAATCATAATAAAACAGTGATTTATAAAGTTTTTACTTTTACTTTATTGTAAAATTGATACAAATTAAATAGTTGGTAATAATAATATTTTAAATAAAGAAAAAACAAAACGAGAAAACTCTTGACACAAAAGTAATAATTATTTTAAAATAATAATAATGAATAAGACTTTTGGAAGCTCTCTCGAAATAAACAAAAAGAAATAACTTTAGACATATTTTGCGTATAACTAATTAAATACTGAAAGTATTCAGAAACATTTTACATCCAGTTTGAATACAACCAAAAGATCAAATAACCTTCCACAGTTGT
>JAPWLS010002091.1:0-83146 GCA_028551675.1 Tineola bisselliella
TAAGAAAATACTTACAAACATAGTTGAATAAACTTTCTCTACGATATCAATGGCTCCCCTGATGTTCAACTTGTGATTTGTGATTTTTTGTGATTCAATTTAGTCAAGTCTGGTTTATAGTTAGTCGTTTTAAGCCGAACACAAGCATCTGAATTTTCAATAGTTAACCTGCTGCAAAAACATGCTTAAAATAAATTTCATTTGTGAACATATTTGCTCACATTTATAAGTAATTTTCGGAACTAAAGTGGGTCACTTGAAACTACCAAATGGGTCATGGGTTGCCGATCCCCTGTCGTAATCTGTATTTTTAATTTTCCTCAGCGAATTACAAGGAAAGCAACTATTCAGAAAGCGAAAGTCAGGGTTCCCGCTCACAAAGACCACGTGTGATATCTGTCGGAAGGTTCTGAGCACTCCGGGAGCCTTGAGGGCACATATGGATAGACATGGTATATATAAGTTCATGTGTGAGGTGAGAATTGTCTATTGAGTTAGTACTTGTAGATGTTAAATCAATGAGGATAAAAATCAACGTCATCTAGTGGTAATCAACAAAACTAAATTAGTTCTAATAACTGCAACTAGATGGAGTGTTTAGGTTTTTATTTACTTCGCCTACCTACAAAATTACATTATGACTACCTACATATTATAAAAAGGACTACTATTATATAAACTAAATGAAATTTTAATTATAGGATAGGACAGCATGCTCAAGGTGATAAAGGGATAGATACTACACTTCTAATAAAATTACATAAGTTACTTGTTACATAATAAAATAAAATAAGAACCAAACAGAGATATAAGGAAAAAATATGTAATAATGAACATTTTAGCTTGTATTATGGTTTTCAGATCTGTGGTAAAGCATACCCGTCAAAAAAGGAGTTGATTTTGCATCAGTCGTAGACATGACATTGGGAATACGTTTTCGTGCGAATATTGTAGTTTTAAGGTAAGAATTGGAATGAAACACTCACTCATGGGCGTAGACAGGGTATAGTTTCAAGAGGTGTGGGCAATACCGTCTTTACCATGGCTCCCATCCTCAGAGGGCCCCAAAGAGCTGACAATTTCTCTCATATTTAATATCGATAATATTCAGATTTAGGTTACGCTTTAGTTGAGGACCCCAGGATTTACTAAATGTGAAAATGTTAAATTTTTTTTTTCTAAGTTGTGTCAATTTTTTAAAAAAGACAAGTTTATAACGGGCCATGATGATGATGAGCTAACTAACTCTAATCTAACCTAACCTTTTCGTTATTCGTACAGTTTTCGGATCCTGAACTAAAGCCAAGCCCAGATTTATTCAAATCAATACATTAATAAAGCAGATGATAGTGAAAAAAACAATTTGTATAGTTAGCTTTCTTTACATTCCAAAAGGGCCCCGAATTTTTGTGTACCCAAGGGCCCCAGTATACTCGAAGACGACCCTGGGTGTGGGGGGAGAAAAAAATAAAAAGTCTAAAAGTAGGAGTAGTAATAAATGTGATATGCCACACGCCTTAACTTTTCGAGAGGGGTTTGAACCCCGAAACCCCCTCCCCCTGGCTACGCCCATGCTTTAGCTCCTACCTTATAGCAGTTAGTAGTAGCTCGTGTTTGATTGTAACACTTGCAGACAAGCAGAAAAATCGACTTGATCGAGCACATAAGATTGCATACGGGGGAGAGGCCTTTCGCGTGCGACAAGTGCGGCTTGACTTTCAGGAGGAAGTTCATTTATAAAAAACATTTGGTGCATCATTCTGAGAAAAAAGTGCAGGTAAATAAAAAGCCGGGTCGCGCCATCTAGTGGTGTGTTTGGTAACTACTATTACTGACAGATAATTTACTGTGTTCTACCCCCAGTGTCCTCATTGTCCGGCGCGTTTTTTCCACAAGAGCCATATGCACTCGCACTGCAACAGTGTCCACGAGCGCCGCTACGTGTACAGCTGCATCCGATGCACCTCCATGTACGCGAAGGCTGCATCTCTGAGGAAGCACTACCTCACTAAACACGAGATACCTCGCGAGGAACAAGTTCTCAATAAAGTCTATCAGATTCCGAGACCGCCTGTTCGTAATTTGAACAGACGCTTGATTGAGTCTTAGGCTCTTATTCAGGGATAATGTTTGAGGGTAGTTGGAACTGTGATCACCTGATCAATACTTAAATGCATGTTATTACATTTTAAGCAGTAATAATTAAGGCAACCATTAGACAGTAATCAAAATATATAGTAATATCTTGCATATACTTATATCTATATTCTACACTAATATTATAAAGAGGAAATATTTGTATGTTTGTAAAGAATTGTAAATAAATGTAAATATAGATGAAATAAATTTATTAATTTAATAATTATCAATTTGATTTAGCTGCTGTATACTGGCATTGTCCACTTACATACTAATGTCATAATAATATATTATAAATCTACTATGATGTAGAAGAATAGCTGATGTATAGGGGCATTGTCATCCTATTGTATACCTAAGGGTAAACATAAAATGACATTGGTTATGTCCAAGCTTTTTTATCTATAAGATATTCATCTAACGTGTAATATGATTTTTTTTTAAATTCTATTTTAAGTTATTGCCTAATTATCCTATTTTTTATGGAAAATGTGCAAAGCATTTCACTAATTGTAGGTTTTGTGTTTTAGAATTTTATTTGAAACCATACAATAGGTAGCACTTAATTATTATGTTGTTTTTGTAGTTAACATTTTCTCCCAGTATGCGGACCCCACCTAAAACTACTTGCCGACCCCTGCTCTGTATAATAATATGTATATATATTAAAAATTACTAGATATAATGTAATATTGTGCCCCCACATCCAATAGAGTGTCGCATTGACATCCTTGTATTTATAATGTGACATGTAATAAAAATGAATTTGTTTATACATTCTCCACTGATATTCCTGAAAAATAGAATATAACAAAATAAAACCATATATTTTGAAATAGTTTTTTATTTGCAATAAAAGCCAGTGATTTTATTAACACTATATCGAGGTCACCGACGAAATGTGGAGTGATTCTGCGTCCAAGAATACAAAGTTAGCCTAATTGTTTTTACAAGTCGACATAGATCATTGCGTTTTTTAAACATAAAGCCGTTCTGCCAGTGACTTGTTGTTCTAGAGATTGAAAGAAGGGAAAGTATGTTGCGTATAAGTTATAAGCTATAACAGTGGTTCCCAAAGTGTGCGCCGTAGAGTCTATGCTTTATCATTATCTGAAACGACAAATATCTAGTATCTTTTTTGAGAACGGTTTTGAGGGTAGGGCGCCGTGACAAAATGCTGAACTTGAAACTGCGCCGCGGGAAAAAGATTGGGAACCTCTGAGCTATAGCTTTTGTTTTATAGAAAGAACTACATTTTTACTATGGAACGCTTGCCATTCCTTTGTACGTTAATGACAGATGCCTATTTCATAGTAAAATTTCTACTAACATAATAGCGTTACTGTCACTACACCAGTGACGTCACTTACAACAATATATTTGTTTCTTAGAATGTCACGCGAAAAGTACAATTAATAATCATTTGCAATATTTTAAGACATGTACAGTAATACCCCACTTTACGCGACCCCGTTAATTCAAATTTATTATGAAATTACGCGAAAGAGTGCGTATAAACATAATGTAGTCATCAACTTCTCTATGGTCGCGGGAATTTCAGTTAACGCGATTTTTTCCGGAACGTATCCCTCGCGTAAAGCGGGGCATTACTGTAAAAGCTTCCATGATTCGTTTTAATATGTGTGTGGAGTCTCCATACATGTACTACGTTTATTTAGTACCTTTTCCTGGAGAATCATAGGCTCGAATATAGAAATAACGCTCGAGTTTAGTTTGATCTGTGATTACCTGATCATTACTTAAATGCATTTTATTCTGTAATAATTATTTACTAATAAATAATAAATCTTCAAACACGACAACCATTAGACAGTAATCAAAATAAAATAGTAATATGTTGCATATACTTGTATATCAAATCCTTATAAATGCGTGTAACAGAACGTAATGACAGCTAGGTGACAGTAGACGGTTGCAATGGATTATTATCATTGGTCAAATATTACGTCAACAATATTTCAAGCGTGTGATTGGTCAATTTTATGTTGAAATCTATGCTTGAACGTAATTTCTGAATACGAGCCTTACTCTTCCACCGTATAAAACCAATATACAGTCTGAAAAACATCGTAGTTTTAGGCAAATACTTAGGTCAGCGGTTCTCAAACTTTTTAGGCGAAGGAAAAAGCCGTAGTATAATTATAAAAAAATGATTTACAGTAATACTCCGCTTTACGCGAGGGATACGTTCCGGAAAAAACTGAAATTCCTGCGACCATAGAGAAGTTGATAACTACATTATGTTTATACGCACTCTTTCGCGTAATGCGGGGCAATTGAGCGCGAAATTTGAATTTCGCGTTATAGTGAAATCGCGCATAACGGAGCCGCGTAAAACGGGGTATTACTGTATATGTATTTATGAATAATCATATTGCAATGTAATATTTAGTTGAAATATTGAGATGTAACCTTATAATCTCCCTTTGGTAGGTATTTTTTGCAGTATTTTAGCCCTAGGGTTCCGCGGAATACACTTTGAGAACGGCTGACTATCAGATATCAAATGAACACTTTCTTTAGTCAATATTGGTTTCATACGTCATTTATTCAGCATATTATCAGATACATTATTCATTTAAAAAACAAATAACATAATAAACATTTACTGCTAATATTTTATGATATAAAATTTCACACAAGAAATTAGGAAAAAATGTGAACCTAGACAACTGTCCTAGTGCCGAATTTATTATTTTTATGTTACGCAATAAGTATTTCAAAATTATACAATTTATAATATAACAAGGTAAATAATATCAGTTACGCATCAAAGATGTTTCGTTAAAAAATTGCATTATTTATTTATTTAAAAACTTTATTGCACTTAATGACGTTTGGCGTTTTTATTCAATTAGCTATTAAGATCAACAGAAAGGTTATATTAAGCCGCGTCTCCTGCTCGTGTTTCTTCGAAACATTACACAAAAACATTGGGGCGTGGCCGTACACAATGTTTTTGCTTTCCGTCGACCACGGAAAACAAAAAACATTGTGTACGAATACAAAAATGTGTACGGCCACGCCCCAATGTTTCGATGTTTCTGTCTAATGTTTCGAAGAAACACGAGCAGGAGACTCGGCTTTAATGGAGCGAAAAAAATATCACCATATTACACTATTTACGTAATTTTTTGTTTTCAATAGTAAAAAATCGGCACAAGGACCAGTCGTATTCCTTTATTGTTCCCTTATCTTATCCTACGACAATTTAAAGCCCATTGATAATTAAACATAGAAGGCAGTGTCTATAGTTTGTCTATGCTAAAAGGGACTAATTCTATATTTAAAATATTTAAAAATGCACATAAACAATAGGCTATTGAAATAAAATTCTTACGTCATTAATAATGTTTTGTTTTAAACTAAAATACATTGGTAAAAGAGGAGAATGTATTTGTGTATATTTAAAAAAATCAATCTATAACTCAAAGTAACAATTAATATAATGATATTAACCTGTAGCTACTGAGGTGGATTTAATTTCACGTAAACACTGACGTGGGGGTCTCAAAGTCTATATATGTGCTTGTATTTAAAAATATTTAGGGTTTAGTGTATTCAGTGGATGTAGTATTTAAATAAAATGAAATATTTTTTTGTACATAATTAAATATCATTTCAAAGTTTTTTTTTGGAAATTATCACATGAGATCATATATTAGCAAGAATAAATAAATATTTTTGAAAAAATCAACAAATTAACTATTTTCAAAACCTGAGAGGCCTCCACCTCAGTAGTTAACACTAGGTTTACGGACGTTTTCTATATACCTACTTCTACTAAAACGCGTCAATTTGACGCATATCGTAGAGATAGATATACCACAAGTTCAGTAATTCAACACTTTTAAAGAAAATAGACTTCAATATATATTTCCCTCGATCAATGAATAAAAGTCATACAAAGAGATAAAATAAAAATAAATTTTTGGTAATTCTCTGATAAAAGTCAAAATGCGTCAAATTGACCTATAAACCTAGTGTTAAAGGTTAAAGAAAAGCTACTCGAGATATTACTTGACAATCCCTCTCTGGTGTTTCCAAAAATACAGTATCCAATATATAGAAAACATGGGCGCTTGGCCCACCCTGGTCCTAACCTGTAAAGTACCTAAAAACATTAATCATCTAGGTACTAACTACAATACTTAATATCCATAAGAAAGTTCATACTCGACACCAGTTTTGTATTGTATGAAAAAATTAACCAGGGTAAGACCCAGGTATAGTTTGCTAGTTACATATTATTTTAGACTGCTGCCCCACCCTGAGCCCATGGTAGGAAATACGTAACTAAATAATAACCTCAAGCCTTAGAATAATCTCAGGCCTAATGGTTTTAGAATAACTTCATAATTAATTATATTCATACTTTAAAAACCGCTTGAAAAACTTTTAAATAACGTGAGATTTAAATTTTTGAAAATTAAATGTTGATTAGAATCTAAACATTTGAGGAGCCTTCACATACATATTGGTAACGTTTCAGTATTGGGATTACGAAAACCAAAAGTGAGGAGGGAAAAAAAATAAAAACAAAAAAAAATCATTCATAATATCTAATAATTTATTTTAAAAAATAATAATTAAACATAAAATAAGTATTTGCATAAAAAATATATTTATTAAATCGGTGTTGCGTGTCAAAATAATAAAATTAAAAAAAACTACCCACTAAAATTATATTTAAAAAAAGAACATCCGATAATATATATTGCCGAATTTAAATAACCCGAGAAATTGTACAAAATCTATTATTTTTTATAGAAAAAGATACTAGGAACAATATCAATTTTATACTCAAGAAGAGGTCAATAACTTAATAATTGTAAATCGTTGATATATCAAATCAGAAATCCACTTTAAAACTTTACTATCCCCAGATCGACAGTTCCTACTGATATAGTGGGAACTAAATTTCATAAATTTTCGTTTTTATGTAGAAATAGCTACAAAATATAATTCTTCATATCTCAATGGTTTCTGTGGGCTTATCACGAATTTAGTCTGGCTTTCGAATCGAGCTGTCACAAGTAAAACGGATCCGTTAGCAATCGGGATCATGAATTTTTACTAACGACTAACGAGCACCAGCAATCTATCAAATGAACGAAAGATCGAGACGTTCGAAGATTAACAAAAAGTATCTAAAATATTGTACTACCAAAACCGCACCCGGGGGTGCTGCTCAAATTTCCATACAAATCGCTTGAAGCGAACTCGGTTCGAAAGCCAGACTAAAATTCGTGATAAGCCCACTGATATACTCAATTTACTCAAACAAACTATGCACAATGACAACTTTAAATCGCTGTATAAAATTTCACTTTTGTAAATCCCACCATGTTAATGGTACCCAGCGACGTATAAGGTCGTCTAATTATCAAGATGGAAATTTTATTTTATTATCAAATTTTTTCATATACCAATTCGATATAAGCAACTAAAATTCACTTTCAACGCGTGCTTTCTCCAGTAATCATAATGTCGACGGTGCACAAAAAAAATAATCTAAATTTAAATAAAAACAAATAAAAAATATATTAAAATTTTACATTATAAATGTAAATACTTATATATAAAATACAAAATAAAAATTAAAAGGATTACTTGTATGTAAACTGCACCAAAAGAGTCAACAAGATTTGAATTCCACTTTTATTTTTAAATTTATAAGTGGATAGAAGAACTGAATAAACAACTAATAATAATAATAAACATAACCTAGTAATTAGTATTGCATAAAGCAGTGATTCCCAACCTTTTTTTTTTGTTGAGGCATACAAAGAAAAATATGTTAAAATTTTTAAAAATCTTATTTAATAATATTATATCTAAAATTTGGCGGCACACAAAAGTGGTTGAGAATCGCTGGCATAAAGTACTCATTTGAGCTGTCAAAGTGACAGTAGCTATATGAAGAAAATGTCACTTTGACAGCTCAAATGAGTACTTTATGCAATACTAATTAGTAGGTTATGTTTATTATAATTAAAATCGTTATATATTTTAAGAATATATTAGCTATAGATAAAAGACATGAAACACGCTAAAGTATGCTATGGAAAGTAAAAACATACAATTTGGCATTTTAAAAAACACTAATCAATAACTAGGTAATGTCAAATTGATTCATAGATTACAAAAAAAAAGAAGTTTTTGACGTTAGAAAGAGAAAGAAGCTCAGCACCACGTCTACAAGTAATTAACAGATTATCCTGAAAACACCATAACTAGGCTTGAATTAAACCAAATTTATTTGTAAAAAATTAATTTGCTTATAATTCCCGCCACATTAAGCCGAGTCTCCTGCTCCTGTGTCTTCCAAACATTAGACAAAAACATCGAACATTGGGGCGTGGCCTACACAATGTTTTTGCTTTCCGTCGACCACGGAAAACAAAAAACATTGTGTACGAATACAAAAATGTGTATGGCCACGCCCCAATGTTTCGATGTTTTTGTCTAATGTTTGGAAGACACAGGAGCAGGAGACGCGGCTTTAGGTCGATGAAGGAAAATAACCTCCACCAACATTTAATAACTTGTCTCCACGCGTTTCGCCACTTCACGTGGCATCATCAGGATACGTGTGGTCGCTTCGGCTTCGCTTTGGCTTCGCTTCGACGACTAATTTTACTATAATATATTTTACTCGTTAAGAATTGTATTTAACTACACACAGTTTGGGAAGCTCATATGTCGTTCCTGAATAAGGGAGCGTTCAGGTATTACGTAACGCAATTTGAAAAGAGGGGTCTTGTAAAACGTTACGTCACGAACAACGTGTTACGTAAAAAATATACAGAATAAAACTATATCTATACTAATATAATAAAGATGAAACATTTGATAGTTTGTATGTATTGAATAGGCTCCGAAACTACTGGACCGATTTGAAAAATTCTTTTACCATTAGAATCGTACATTATCCCTGATGAACATAGGCTATAGAATATTTTCAAAAACGTTAGGGATCCGTATGAAAGCTTCAATAATGTAACTTAAAATATGAAAAAAATACATATAAAATAAAGGGAATTAAAATCTCCCAAGTTGGCAACCCTTTTTGCTTATGTTTCGGGGAATCCCTAGAAAGTATTGTACGTCATTTTTATTTTATCGTCGTTGTCAGTATTGGTTAGTGTTTTAAACGCGTTATACGCATATGTGACTTTTGTAAGTAAAAATGCTCATTTGAACGTTACGTAACGTTTTGGGAGGGGGGGGGGGGGGGCATAACAACGTTACATAATACTTGAACGCTCCCTAAGGACTGATAGATGAGCGTCCCAAACTTTATATTTGTAGTTACAATGTGACCTTTGTACCTTAGTCAGGGGACACCCCGTATATCTCTCATGTTTGCCAACGAAAGCTCTCTAGTTCCTAACACCGCTCTTCGAAGCACGTTGGTGATAAGCGACGAACGAATGCATTTAGTAATCTTAAAAATAATTTATTTTATAACCTATAACGTAGTTTCAATCAAGCAATCGCCTCCATGGATTGTAACCCTCGAGTTGGTTCATCACGAATTTAGTCTGGCTTTCGAATCGAGCTGTCACAAGTAAAACGGGTCTGTTAGCAACCGGGATCATGAATTTTTACTAACGACTAACGAGCACCAGCAATCTATCAAATGAACGAAAGATCGAGACGTTCGAAAATTAACAAAAAGTATCTAAAATATTGTAGTTCCAAATCCGCACGCGGTGGCGCTGCTCAAATTTCCATACAAATCGCTTGAAGGGAACTCGGTTCGAAAGCCGGACTAAAATTCGTGATAAGCCCACTGTGTCTAACTTATTGCAATTAATAGTTTGATTGTAATACTTGAGGTAACATTGAGTATTTGGGAAATAATAAATGCAAAAACAACCTTGACCTATTTCAATAAAACATATTGATTCACTATTATTATTTTATTCTAGTGATTGCTGACATATTGTAATCATAATATTACAGTGTAGTAATGTGTTACGTTACTTGACTTGACTTAACACGCGAAGCTGTCAAACCGGTCCAAACAAACACTTATAGTCGACACACAAGCATTTAATTGCTATGAAAATTATAATAACTTCCAAAATAAAAAGTGGCAAGTCAATTTTCAGACATACTTTATTGAAGGCTTCGTTTCTGATTAGCTATCAGATATACAGGCTTAAGGCTACACGGACAAAGAAGGCACCGTAAAGGAAGCAGACATAGGGTTGATTAAGTAAAACCAGTGTAAACTCTATATAGCGATACTTGTTGATAAATGTCGTTAAATGGAGAGAAGAAATTTTATTTTACCACATATTATAATACTAATAAAGTATAAAATTGACAAACAACAAACATTTATATTGATACAAATAACAACTTAGAAAGTGCTGTTTGTTGCTTCATAATGACGTTGTATAGAGTGACTGTGATGCTATATAGAGTGTATCATTTGTATAGAACAACCAAAGTCAAGTAATATTGACGTTTTAAGGAGTTTAAACTGTAATTTAATTCGATTACCACATAAAGCATCTAAACTGTTGAAGTCTCTACCAGGTTTCTGCATTTTGATGGATTTTTTGCACTGTAAATACTTTTAGACAACCTGTTAAATGAGTTGAATTCAGTTGAGCATTTGGTGCTCAGAATGCTATAGTATCATTTATTAGAAACCTACCCTCATTATCAGATTCTTAATTTGAAAGTAAGTAACACAGTATTTATACATGTATATATAGTAGCATATATATACTTAAGTCTAACTCATATATACGTTTACAAGAAGTACTGTAACATATTATAAAGAAAAAAATGGATAAAAAGTTACGAAGACATATTTAAAACTTAATTGTAAATATAAACATTTTTCAACAATTATACCGGGTGGGGCACGGGAACCTCCCACATTTCAAAAAATCGCATTGTCTTTGCTAGTGCAGATTTAGAGCAACAAGATCTACACTAAATGTGAATTGTACATAACCTTTCTGATAAACATTGATTCTTTTACAAGCTGTTTGTAATGTAGGAGATACCCGTGCCTCACCCTGTACTAAAATTTTTACATTTATAAGCTTAAAATATTTAAAAAAAACGCCTTAAAAACGGCTTTAAGGAAACATTCATTTCCCCAACTAGTCCACCAGAGCAGTGTTGTCAGAACAATAAATAATTTTAATAAACCAAACGTTGCCAATTTAAAAAAAAACTTGTCAGTAATGCTTAAAATCTATTTTGTTTTAAAATTGTTTTTTCATTATATTCAAGCAAATGTCAGTTAAGATAAAGTTAAAAATAACCCGACTGACTGTGGTCCCGGGTTGCGATATTCTGATCATTGCGAATTGAAAAAGAAAAATTCATTATATTTTCAGTCAAGTCATATTGATTTACAGTAACTGAGATTTACTTGAATTAATAACACCTAAAAACTTGAATGAAAACATTTATAAATATCAACCAAATAGTTTAAAACATTGACAGTCAAGTCGGGTAAAGTCACATCAAAATATTACACATGACTTCTCCAAGTAATGTAATATTTTGGCATTACAACGACTAATGACGTAACTTGCTACAGATATAATAATTCAAAATAAAGTTGATATTTATAATAATTCAATCATCTCATACATTTTAAAAGTCATCTTAAAATTACATAATATTTTGAAAGCGAGAGATGGCAGTGAGTCATTTAAAACGATATCTGAAATGCAAGAAAGAACAACTATTAAAACCACACACTAATTATTTTACTACTACTCCGAAGCTGATTAATATTAAACACGGGTCAAATGACTCCAGTCAAATGACCGCTCTCAACTTTCTTGTGTTTGCGGTCAAAAATAGTTAGCTTTTATTTTTTTCATGTCAAACGATAAACAACAGTGTATATATATACTGAATGATACACTAGAACGTTAGAAGCCAAAAATATGGTACTAACTAATTATTATTAACACTAGAAAGACCGAACTTTAGTATATATGTACCTATATCTAGGTATAACACATATGTATATACCGGAAATGAAGGAGGGGGAGGTGAATACTATTATCAATAACCGCATTTACATGTACAAAAAGTCACAAAATTCTGTCATTACATATATACATAGTTGTTTTTCTAATTGAAATCAAAAAGCAGTCAAAATGACTTCTTCGGGCAATCTAGTGTTAATGAACTTCATTGGTACATTATTATAACAAACCAAGAGCTCGTTCAGTGAATCATCCTGTATAAGAGATTACCTCTAGGCGGTTTGTGGTGTGGCGGCCTTCTTCTTTTCTTTCTTCTTCTTCAAGAAGGACGGCGTCCTCAGCCCCTTCTTCTTCTTCTTATCCTTCTTCGGGGAGTCCTCGATCGACACCTCCTTTGAAGGCGAACCCTGGATGATAATAAAATGAACATTTTAATAATATCATCGTAACCAAAATAAAAAATTTAGAAATCACAAACTCGCCAATCATAGACTGTGCTGTACTGTTAGTCAATTTTCAAATGGATACAAATTGGACTTTGGACTGGAAGAAACAATCATTAGAAAGGGATAACTATATTCCTATCACGAGTGAAAGAGATGCAGATATCTCCTTTGCCGTTCACGACACCGCTTATATACCTACAAAAACTGTATCCATTTGAAAATCTCCCCAATAACGAATGACATATAAGCGTCCCAAAAAAGACTTACCTCTTTGCTGCTGTGAGAGAAAGTGCTTTGATGAGCGTCGGAATGATCGCCATTCAACGTGTGTTCTCCTGAAAATATACAAACTAATTTAATAAACGAACTTTAGTCCTGAAATAGCACACCCTGTAACTACTGAAACTAGAACAACACTACGGCTCGTATTCCATTAAGACTTTTAATAGATTAATTAACCAGTCCATTAACACTTTCGGCTCCAAACGTTCCATTGAATCACCCAGTACATACAAAAGGTTAACCGATATTAATTGAAGAATCCCCCGAAATATTATTAGTTAGAAAATAAATAAAGAAAAGCCAATTATAAAAAAAAGATGCAAAAGAAAAGAACTCACCGCTGTTTTTCGTCGGAAATAAAGCAAATTGCCTCTCCCACAATCGTCCGAGTGCTTTGCATGCAAAAGCGGTGAACATAACATAACATAACATAACATGACGCAATTATACAAATGCATTAACCAAACGTAATTTCATTCTCTATACCAGTGATTCTAAACCTTTTTTTTTTGTTGCGGCACACTTTTGACGATTTCTAAATTTTTCAAATAATACTATTTAATAATATTAACATTATTATATATCTAAAATTTGGCGGCACACTTTTAGAACGAAAAAAAGGTTGAGAATCACTGCTCTATACAAAAGCATTGGACGTACTTAGCTATCGACAAAATACAATTACGATGGTCTAGCCCCCTTATAATTAAAAAAAAAACGACAAAAAAAAACACCAAAACACAGTATATTTACAATAAACACGTAAAAACAAAACAAAAACAAATTACACACAGACAGACAAAACATTTTAAAAAAGGTATAAAAATATTTAAAAAAAAACACAATCGTTCACTAATTTCTTAAAATAATACAAATTAAAACATAAACGTGTGTGGTGATCATGAATAGGAACATGCAAACGGTAGGTAGATAGATGACGGTTCATAAAGTTGGGTAAAAATTAAGACCTACGTTCGAAGACATAATTGCTATTACCAAGAGCTGGCACCAATTTCTGGGTAGGTATTTGAGACAAGTTGAAAACTTGTGAACTCATGAACATTAAGGTACAACATATAAAAATTGCTTTGGAAAAAAAAAATTTTTTAAATTTCAGACGTTGATATAGTCCCGCTACTCACCAGCCAGGTTTATAGCTCCGTGTTGGGGTATAATAGGAGAGTCATAGGACAAGTTTTCAGCTTGCCTCAAATACCTACACAAAAATTGGTGCCAGCTCTCCGACTATATACTTTATCGTCAATAAAGACGTAAAATGCTGTATTGTCAATTGTAAAAAAATTCTACAATCTGAACTTGTAAAACTGCTTAGTTCGTAAGAAATTAGAAGCTATAATGTGTTTTATCCAAATCGCTCGGATCAAAGCTTTCGGACATACGAAACTTCGTCAAGATCCTATAGAAGACCGTCTCATCGTACGGAGGCCAACTGGAATGCCTACGCAACCTCGGTTCGGGTTTAACCGTAACGTCGGACCCTACAAAAGTATGCTTCGAATCCGTAGTGAATTCGGCAACACAAGCGCCCGCACTTTTAAAATCATTAGACTCCACTTCCACATCACATTCATCGTCGGTCTCGTATTTGATAAAACTAGCAACTTTCTCTTCCGTATACTTCCTAAAAGACCTCACAACTTCTTCGTTCTTCGGCAAATAATCGTCGAAGGAAAGCCAGTATTTCAAACCTCCACGCTGCTCGATCTGCGTCATTGGCAAAATGGGTGCACTCTTTACGAATGGCGAACCCAAGATTGATTCTTCACTTTCGTACAGCGTTTTCGTTTCGTTAAATATCGAGTTGTCAACAACAAACGCTGTATTCATTGTCTGGGTTTTTGTATCTTCAATCGTAGTATATGTATCTTGACGTAATTCCGTATCTTCACCACTAACATCTCCATCATCCATACTTTGTAATACCTCATCAAAATCATTCAAGACGTCATCAACAATAGCACTAATGTCTATATCTTTTTCCGCATTCTCAAAACAACATTCGTCTCTTTCCATTTTACCAACACTCACATATTCTGTCTCATTCCATAACGGTGTTGCCGTAAACAAAATATCTTCGACATCTACCACAGTAACAACAGTTTTAGATCGGACAGGTTTTACTTGATTCGTGGAATATATTTGAAACGCACTGTCGAGTAAAAAATACATTATAGATTCGGCCACTTTATCTGCTTCGCTTCTCGTATCAACTTCGCTCACAAAAGACAAATCGTCAACATGAATTTGGTTACGCACCTCGAAATCTTCAATCATTTTTGTTATTGAAAAGGTAGGTTCCGTGCCAATGCCATCAAAATTTAACGGTTTAATTTCCATACTAACCTCCCTCAAAATGGTTTCCAGCACCTCCTCAACAACTTCTAATATCTCAAAATCACCCGACGACTCTATACTTAAATACTCACTCGATTGACTCGATTTATTCGCTACAGCTATTTCATCATCATCATAGATAAATATCGGTTCGTTAACTTTATTCAACACCGCATCCAATGCGTCTACAACTACCTCCGAGTTCTTAGTTTCACAAACCGCTCCCGAATCATCCGGTACCTCGACTTGTTGAGTAACATTTTGACTTACAATTTCCGTACCCACATCAACTTTATCTTTGGAAAATAATTCCACTACACTCAAATCACGATTATTAACTTGTTCATTCTCCGTCGAATCTAAGTTAGGTTTATTTTTATTAGATCCGGTTGAATCATCACCTGAAGAGATTTTTGACTCTTCCAAAATAGGATCCAAAGGCTTCAAAATCTCCTTCAATTTCCTAGGAGATTTCTTAGGACTTATATCCTTCATATAATCTTCACAATAGTACTTTATAGGTACCGTATAGTTTCTTATGTCTTTCTGTATTAGTCCTCGTACAGAGGCGTCGTATGACTGTTCTAAATCAAAGTCGCTACTAAAATTCAAATACTCTCCACAAGTAACGAACGTGTCCGTCGTGAATGTCTCATTTTTCGTCTCAGCCGATTCTTCTACAAATGCGTAATCAGCTTTGTAAATACCGTCATCGAAAATTTTATCTTTAAGCTGTTTAATGACCGCATCGTACGATACTGATGCATTTCTTTGATTACTCTTTTCCGTTTGAATCGCCCTTTGGTCTTCGATATCAATATAACAATCCTCGTCAAACTCTTGACTCTCAATAAATTCAATATCATCTTTCAACAACGCATTATCCACTTTATAAACAGGCAATTCTTCTAACTTAGTTTTCACAATAAACTGCATCTCCTCGGCACATTTCTGAGGCAAATCATCTACAGAACAGAACTTCGTACCTAAATTTTCATAATAGAAATAGGAATTGGAATCGCCACAGGTTCTACATTTGGGCACATGAAAGTGCTCCGGCTTCGGATCCTTCATGCGCGAATTGACGAAACCTGCGTGAGAGTGCGTCCTAAAGAGATTGTGTGCGCAAAAGTTTTTACCTCTAACGCTTTTAGGCAATGATCTCGTTCTGTATTGGTATTCCCCGGGCTTATAATCCCAATCGAGCGACGCGACCGAGTTCAAGCTGCACGTGCTTGCACGCGTAAAGCAATCTACCGTATCCGTCTGCATATGCCTACTAACGGGTTTACAATTCGCGTTGGAGTCGAACGCTCTAATAAAACTATCAAAATTGAGAGCTCTTGAGAATTTATGTTTGTTCCTACTGTTAGTTATGTTAGATATTTCTTTTGGATTAATTGGGAAAGCTTCGGATGTGACCTGTGTACCTGGAATGAAATTAGTGAGTGCGGTTTAAGCGTTAGGAACAGTACACTTGTCTGTATGTAGAAGGATATTTTTGACATTTACTATGCGTATATATCACCGGCTCCTATTAACGTGGTCAGAACTGATATTTTGACAATCATTTACACCAGCGGTCGGCAACCTTTTGGCAGGTGAGAGCCGCAAGGTGGCAGAATAAACTAAAGGCGGACCGCACTTGTAATATTAACGTAATACTTATTTACAAAACATTCACGGGCCAAAAGCAAGCGTTCGGGGGTCGCGTGTTGCCGACCGCTGCTTTACACAAACAAACAATGCACAATAACAACTTTAAATTGTAATTTTGCAGATAACCTACCACGTTAATAGAACCCGGCGATATGTGCATTTCTCAAGCGTTTAGGGATATATTTTCTTTACAATAGCTACGATATCAAATTACGTAACTTTAAAGTCTTTAACGAGCATATTTAATGTCAAAAACCCTCAACAAACAAGTTAACCCTTAAATGGACAATGTTGTTTTTAAATAACACTCACATTATTGCAAAAAAAGTATAGTAAATTCATGTCTATTACACAAATATATTTTTTTAAAACGTGAAACAAAAATCGTCCATTTAAGGGTTAAACATAACAAGAAACAAATGCAATGCGATTATTATGAACATAATAAATGATCACAATTTGATTAAACTATTGACTTATTACATTCAACAAATAATATTACGAAGCGATGATTTATGTATTTTGCATCAGGGGGACTACTCAGACGCACGAACTTCGGACGAAAATACAAGAACATTTCCGAATGATTCACAAAACTAAGGATTTGACAGCGAATTCACGACGAATAGGTTGGACATTGATGGTTATTAGCAATATGGATGAACTGTTCTACATATACCATAAAAGGCATATGTAAGACAAGGAAGGATATATGAGAAGAGAACGCGAGCCAAGAAATCGGTATACAAGAGCTATATTTTATCTCTTTCTATTCAATTTTAAGTGACATACGAGTGAACGAAACAAAACAAGACATGGATTGCATTTTGATCTCGAATACCCAAACACCGATGAAACTTTTAGCCTTATTTAACAAAGAACAACATATAGCCAAAATAAAACCTGTAGAATCAAAGGCAGCTACATCCAAGTCAATGATATTTATCTATAACCTAACCTAACACTCATCCGAATTGAATTGCAATGAAAATCGTTTATTAGCATAGGCACTAAACGCGTGCACTTGCTCATCGTTAGACTCTACCGTGACTTCAGAAAGGCGTATGACGAGAAGAAGACCACAAGAAACTCGTCAATCATAGCCTGCACATGAAATAATTAATTTTAATTCTTGTGAATTGTTATTTACTTTTATTTCTGAATTAAAATTCAGTTTTTTTTTGTTGGAGTCTAACGATGAGCAAGCGCACGTCTGTAGTACCTATGTTAATAAACCAATTTCATTTCATTTTTATATGTTAGAATATTTAAATGTAACCTTATAATCTCCCTTTGGTAGATATTTTTTGCAGTATTTTCACCCTAGGGCTCCGCGGAGGACACTTTGAGAATGTCTGCTTTAATAATCATATCGACGATCAGTGACGTCAGATGATATATGATAGATGACCGCGCGGTTCATCCATCGACTATATCAGCCATTCTCAAAGTGTGTTCCGCGGAACCCTAGGGCTAAAATACTGCAAAAAATACCAACCAAAGGGAGATTATAAGGTTACATCTAAATATTCCAACTAAATATTATTCATAAATACATATAAATTAGTTTTTATAATTTTATTAAGGCTTTTTCCTTCGCCAAAAAAGTTTGAGAACCGCTGGACTATATAATGTTAAACTACCTTCGATTCTAATTCTAATGGCCACAATTCACTCGATACGTTTTCTTTTTGTAATAGCTCCATCCCTACTCCCTTTAGCTCACACCTTCACTCCCTCACAAACACTACCTTGCAATATAGATGGTTTGATCACAGCCCTCAATACAATAGGGGCCTGTGCGATCGTACTATCGGGCGACATCAACGACGAGCTCAGAGACGCGAACGACACAGAGTCGAACACCTCATCGTCGGAGAGAAGATTCGGATCACGCGCATCTTTTGAACAATACATGTGTACATGCAATGGACAATTAATTAATATACATATATACAGTGTAAACTCCATTTAACGACACTCGATTTAACGAGATACTCCCTAAAACGTCCAAAATACTCGACTTTAGTTAGTATACCTAATTATTTACAGATTCAATGACACACTCTATATAACATCATACACACTCTATATAACATCATACACACTCTTTATAACGTCATTATGAAGCACTAAGTTGTTATTTGTATCAATATTAATGTTTGTTGTTTATCAATAAATAAAATCAACTTATTAAAACGTCCCAAAAAAAAACTCGACTTTAGTTGGTATACTTAATTATTTACCCATACAATGATACACTCTATATAACATTACACTCACTCTTTATAACGTCATTATTAAGCAATAAACAGCACTTTCTAAGTTGTTATTTGTATCAATATTAATGTTTGTTGTTTATCAAATATTAAAATAAACTTTACTTATTATTCTCTCTATTTAACGACTACTCTAAACAAGTGTAGCTATATAGAGTTTACACTGTATATATATATAGAAAAACAATACACAAACAAGAAGATAAAGTAACCATTCGTTAACGTCATTATATACGTTATAAAAAAGGCCCATTTACACCAAAAAAAAAGGTTAAATGTCAACTCTTTTAAAGTATAGATGACCTATTTCTAAAACAATTTTCCTATCAATTCAAAATCAGTGGGCTTATCACGAATTTAGTCTGGCTTTCGAATCGAGCTGTCACAAGTAAAACTGATCCGTTAGCAATCGGGATCATGAATTTTTACTAACGACTAACGAGCACCAGCAATCTATCAAACGAACGAAAGATCGAGACGTTCGAAAATTAACAAAAAGTATCTAAAATATTGTAGTTCCAAATCCGCACACGGTGGCGCTGCTCAAATTTCCATACAAATCGCTTGAAGCGAACTCGGTTCGAAAACCAGACTAAAATTCGTGATAAGCCCACAGGTATATAATATTTTATTATCAATACGAGTGTTATAATGGGTGTAATAAGTGTGTTATAATTGGTTAGATGTTAGCCACCATGGTGTATGTCACATTCACAATAGACATCAAAGTTGATTACCTCATAACAGAGTTGATTACCTCGATATCAAGATTAACCCATTACTTCCCACTGTCCTATTTCTAAGACACTATATTCAAATTTTTTTAACCTATTAAGAATTTTATTTTTTATTGTTTCTGATGAAATTCGTATTTTTATACTATTTTGCTGATGAAATATTTTTTTTAAGCTGAGAAAAATATTTACGTAATTTTTTCAAATTGATCATTTTTGTTGCCTCAAAAAAAGCATTATGTTCCGATTTTATATACCGTAAAAGAAAACAGTAACCAACTTCAAAGTACATAAAACTGATTCTTAGACTTCTATCAAATATATATAATATACTAGCTGACCTGGCGAACTTTGTTCCGCCTTAGAAGCAATAAATAAGCAGATTTTAGATTTTATTAATTCAATTTTTTATTAGGAAAAACAAATAAATAAAATCAAATATTTTAATGATTCTTTATTGTTCATGTATTTTGGTGCATAGATTGCACTCTTCTCTTCACTTTGTGATATACTCCCTCCAAAAAGGAAAGCTCAATATCCAAAACGCGCAAGGGTTTACGTCGTCGTGAGGAAGTAGTGCCTCGTTTAATGCTGCAGATGTTGAGAGTTGAGTTGAGGCTATTCAAGATCCTGCTGTTGAGCGTTAGGAGGCCCAGCTGATTTGTCTCCGTGTCCATTTGATAAATTTTGTTGTGTGATTTGAATTGATGCACCAGGTTGATAAGTGAACGTGCCCGGTAAAACATGATCATTGACATCACCCCTACCTCGTTTTGATCCACGACTATAATAGGAATAATTCTTCGGCTTCTTGTTGTTACTCACAGTATCGTTTTTCGTTTCCAAACTGTTATCGTTACGAATGACATCATTATCATCGTTGTTCTCATCGTTAGTTTCTCTTCGCCTAAGTTGATCAGTGTTTCCGTTTGATTACTCCGTTGTTCATTTCAACTTGATAGGAGTAAGTCTTGGTGCGTTTTGATATAATCCCTGGTTCAGAGCCTTTCCCTATAAATTTGTTAACCCAGACTATGTCTCCAATCGAATATTCTGGTGGAATAGTTTCTTTAACGGATGGCCAGAGTTCCTGGAATAACCTAACTCTGTCAAGATCTTCCTTGACGCTTGACTTAAGAAGATCAAACGTAGTGCGCATTTATCTTCCAAACAACATTTCGCTTAGTTGGCGAATCTTTTTTATTCACTGGATATGTTTGGCTGCTTTCATTGACGCTAGATTCGCTAGACGTGTTGTGTCGTGCTAGGCGTCTCGTTTATGCATTGCTTTGCCGCTACTAATGCACACTTTTGAGAGGTGGTTGTTCTTCCCGCATAACCTACAGCGTTTGCCTCTGACTGGACATTCTTCTAAATTATCGTGATAGTCTCCTCCGCAGAAGACGCACATTTGATTGTTTCGTAGTTGACGTTTCTTCGATTTCAAAGTATCGTTACTTCTCGTTGTTCGTATAAAATGTTGCATTATTAATAAAATATAAATGCAGTTTTAACATGAAAAAGCTGTTTATTTTCAACCACAATGACATAAGTGACAATTGTATTTTAATTATGCAACAACTTTATGTATCAGTTTATTGTTAATTATAAATTATTAAGACCATTAATCGAAATATAAACTATCCTATATCTCAAGTTAGACCAAATTACACATAAAATGCCAACTTTCATCGAAATCGGTTGACTTGGTGAAGAGTTCACTGGGAACATACATATGACACTGGATTTTTATATATTAAGATAAAAATAAAAACAAAATATAATTTATATCCCCATTGTCATATTTTATAGGACAGGCTGACTCAGCGTTAAAGAATTTGTTTTTGTAATATTATTTTTTCTTAACGTATTATGAACTTAATTTAAAGATTTCATCAAACAATTCCAATGTTTTCGACGCTTGGGAAGTAATGGGTTAATGCATATCACTTAAATCCAAGTTAACACCTAAGACATCTCGTCATATAGATATCACAGAACACTACCCACCTTTGGTCCTTTCCGCGTGCGCACGCTCACTGTTCAGGAATGCTGACGCTAATCATGCAAGAAAAGAAAATAACAAAAAAATAATAACAATAACACATGCTAAAGAGAAAATAGAAAATTGGATGCAACTCATAATCTATACATATAAAAATAAGTGGCAATTTTCGTTGTAATTTTATAACTCAAGAACGGGCTCACCTATCCAAACCAAATGTTTACGCTTTGTTCGGACTATTTAGTAGATGGTTTATGTGAAGTTTGCACAAAATCGGTAGAGCGGTTCTTCATTTATCACATTTTTTGTAACAAATTAATTCAATAAATGGCCGATTGTGCTGTCAAATTGAAACTATTTTCAGTGTTGTTTGATGCATGAATTTGATGTTCCAATTTTTTTTTTTAATTTCACTTTATACGTAGCGAAGCAAGTACCAGACCGCTAGTATACTATATAAAACACTCTTTATCTTGTCAAGGAAGTTTTTTGGTTAATTATAAGGCTGAGGCTACATTACAAAAAGACTTATAACCGAACACAAACAACACAGTCCATGCCAGGGGTGGCCAAGCTCCTCGATAGTCCGAACTATTTATCAAAATATAATAGCACAAAAATGATATTCTGGATGGAACTCGGGTACATTTATCGAGAGCCACAATTAATCCTTCAATGAGCCACAAGTTGGGCACCCCTGGTTTTTTGTGACACAAACATTAACATTGAGAACATAACTAAATATACCAACAATAGGCGTATGGACAGTATTTAAAAAATGATGAAATAATGATTTTAGTGGGAAAACATGTTAAAAGTATTGCAATGAATTACTAAATTTTGTAAATTAAATTGAGATTATTAAGATTTTCAATAAAATAAAAGTACAAAATACTGCAATCGGCCATGTTTATTGAAACACCAATCAGAGCGAGTGACGTCACATGACAGCGTAGTTTAAAACCGGCATTTAAAACGTAATATTTAAGTACTTAATATACTTAGTTTATTACTGAAATATTGTGTTTTTCGGTAATATTAGACGCGTACCTGCATTACAGAAGGCAATTTCAAAATCTTTCCACATGCCTATTGCCTCGTGAATAAAACTATCTCAATATTGCTAACTGTATTTATGTACAGTAGTCCAAAGGCTCGATATAATCATGCAAAGGGTTAAAAGGCTTTACGTAGCTATAGACCGACACGTGTTAATGTAACCTCAATCTTATGTCAATTGTTTTAACAACTCACCATCACTCAGGACTACTTCCGGCTGGCTGCGCATCGGCGCCTGCTTCGTCTCTATTCTTAGCACGCGATGTTCTAATTTAAAAAAAAATCATACATTATTATCCTATTCACTAAGGCATACACTGATTTTATACAACTACTAGCTTTTACCCGCGGCTTCGTTCGCATTTAAGCCATTAAATAAGTATCAGAGATCATTTCAATAGAAATGAATCAATATGTTTCCAACCAGCTGAAACTATTGACAGTTGGTGGTTTTTTTATGTATAATAAAAAGTATCCTATGTTACTTCTAGTACCTCCAAAAATATGTGTACAAAGTTTCATGATGATCGGTTAAGTAGTTGTTGCGTGAAAACGTAACAAACAAACTCATATTCACATTTATAATATTAGAGTACGCCTGGCAACGCTACCCACGCTTTAAATAGTCATATCAATGTTGTAGTACACATATGTTTATAGCGTTATATGTGCGGTCAAAAGACAACAACTAACCGTCACGTGACTCCTCCTCGGTCTCAGATGGAACGCTGGCTGGTGATGTGATCTGAGCACCGCTTATAGCTTCCGACTCCGACAGGTCAGTGTCGTCTGTAAAAAAGAACATAATTTTTGTATGCCGATATATCTCCCATAAACCTGAAGCACATAAACAATTAATACGAACATTCCCCGCGTTGTTTCTTCTCGATGATCTTCTTATAGTCGTCGATCTCTCTGTCGGTTACGTGGTCGAAGGGGTTGCGCGCGTACGGAGCCGCGTACATGGTCGCGTTGTGCTGGTAGCCGCGCTGGATTATGCCTTTGCTCGCTGCACCCATCAGCACCTGCAACAAGCATTAATTATAAATAGGATTGTTTAGCTCTAGGTATTATTTATTTATTCTTTTACTAGCTTTTACCCGCGGCTTCGCTCGCATTTAAGTCATTAAATAAGTATCAGAGATCATTTCAATAGAAATGAATCAATATGGTTACAAACAGCTGAAACAATAGTCAATTGGAACCTATAGTTAAAAATAAAAAGTATCCTATGTTACTTGTAGCACCTGCAAAAATATGTGTACAAAGTTTCATGATAATCGGTTAAGTAGTTATTGCGTGAAAGCGTAACAAACAAACTCACATTCACATTTATAATATTAGTAGGGATTATTGTGCTTATATTTATTTATTTATTATTTCATTATTGTGTAACATCTAAACTATGTATTTTTGTAATTTTATTACAAGTGTAGTATCTATCCCTTTATCACCTCGAGCATGCCGTCCTATCCTATAATTAAAATTTCATTTAGTTTATACAGGTTGTCCCGTAAGTCAAGGACCAAGAAAATACTGGTAATAGAGGGGGTAATTTCCTATTCGAAACACGAAATTTTATTGTCCTAGGTCAAGTAATTTTTGTGATATGATTTTTTTTTAATTTTTCGGAATTTCTCTGACTGTGCGCACAATCCTTACGGGACATCCTGTATAATAGTACTCCTTTTTATAATATATAGCTATAATTATATATATATATATATATTTTTTTTTTTTTTATTGATAGCCCAACATGTGACCACACTCCGCCTGATGTTAAGCTAGAGTGCGGTCCATGAGTGGAATCAACTGTTACTACGGACATATGTCCGCGCGCAACAGTCGACTCCACTATGCCGGCTTGAGGAGACGAATGTGCTCTATCCAAACTGACAGGGCACACTCCTCTCGTTATCCCGGCTACTTCCAAGCTGATCCCGAAACGCGACTAGGTCACTTCACGGGCGTTCCGCTTGAAAGTGGTGGTACTTCCCCAGGACGGCATACTGGGCTAATGCCATCTTCAGTCTGCCTACCACTCTTTTTGTATGTAGGCTTTATAAATAAATTTAAAATAATATTTACTTTATTTTATTAATGGCTTCAGATATCTATTAAAGACAATTCTGCCAATATCGAGTATTCAAGTAAGAATCCAATAAGAAATTACTCAATTTTAATTATCTTTACATTATTATTATTATTATTATCATTTTAATGTTAGTCTTGATCTGCACTGTATGCAACCTTTGTGCTGGTCCTATAGGTTAAGTCAGCGGTTTTCAAACTTTTTTGTCGAAGGAAAAAGCCTGAATATAATTTTAAAGGAAACTGATTTATATGTATTTATGAATAATCATATTGCAATGTAATATTTAGTTGGAATATTTAGATGTAACCTTATAATCTCCCTTTGGTAGGTATTTTTTGCAGTATTTTAGCCCTAGGGTTCTGCGGTTAAGTGATAGATGATACCCCTAAAATGGTATTCGTTTTCAGTCAGTAAAGAGCAAACTCACCACATGATCACCAGTATGGGTCGCATGGGCATCCTCAGCGGTGAGCCTGGCTGCTTCATCCCAAGTGACTCCTTCCAGAATATGAGACTGAGGTCCAGCGCTAATCTTATCAGCCCTGCGGTTATCTTTAATCTGTAACACGGTTGGTAGTTACATATTTAAAAATATACACATACTTGTTAATTACTTATTAATCTTTAACTACTGAGGTGGATTTAATTTCAAGTAAACACTCACGCGGGGGTCTCAGAGACCCGTACATATATGTGCTTGTATTTAAAAATCTTTAGGATTTTTAGGGTTTAGTGTTTAATATTTAGCTTCAGTGGATGTATTTAAATAAAATAAATTAAATTTAAAATAATTAGAAAACACTTAGCATTTTTTTTTTTTTGGAAAAAAATCACATGAGATCATAAATCAGCAAGAATAAATAAAATTATTTTAAAAAAATTAATTAATGTAATTCAACCACCCCAGCAGTTAAGGGTTAAAAGCCACCTTACCTGTTGTTGAAGAAGCTTGAACTCCTTAGGGTTCGTATTTTTGGGCACAAATTGCAACGCAGCATCAATTTTGACCGGAGTGCTAGAATGCGCAGGCGACCCGTCTTGCACCCACTGCGCATCCCACAATACAGACACGTGCGAGAGAGAGAGACAAAAAATACAATTAGTATTACTTATTCATATTGCCACATTTATTCCTTTAAATTGTTACTTGACAAATATCAAAATTATTTACTATTTATCAATTAACATTTAAAACATTAAAATTAAGAAGTGAACGGAAGGATATAGGTAAGGTATCAAAATAATAAAATAAAATAAAATAAAATAAATAATGACAGTGTGCAAAATAAAATAAACCTAACCAAACTACAAGTGCGTTTCTTATAGACCCTTTATGATTGTAAAATAGAATTATTAACAAAAAAAAAAAAAGACCCCGAGCATGTACAGTTGAGAATATCGAAAACAAAAACATACAACAAACAAAAACAATCAACTCCATGCAAGTTAAAGAAGAAAAAAAACAAAAAAAAACAACAAAAAAGAAGATTAAGGATGAAATTGAAAAAAACGTCTCTTTACAATTTTAATGTGGCAACATTATAATACCAATTTATTTTTCGTCTATCAACACTCTCTTTTTAAAACACTGTACAAGACTCGGAGTCTTTTTTTTTAAAAATAGGGGTTAAAAATGAAATGCTTTGAATATTAATACTAGATATTAACGCACAAACAATCCCATATTAGTAATTTAAAAAAAAAACAACAAGAAGCGTCCAGAATCAAATAATAAAAACAACAATCTTCAAATGGATACAGATCGGACTTTGGACTGGAAGAAACAATCATTAGAAAGGGATAACTGTATTTTTGGCATGTGAGAAAGGGATGCAGATATCTTCACGACTCCGCGATCGTTTCTCTTTTTCTATAGCTTATATACCTACAAAAAGTGTATCCATTTGAAAATCGTCGTGTATATATATTTCATCACGACTTAGTTTCACTAGAAGTAATAGATATATTTTTATCTTACATACCATAAATAAATAAATAGAAAAACTTAATATATATATAATTACTCTTAATTACCCTTAGGTATATAATATATAGGATGACATGAATATATAAATAGGATGACAATGCCCCTATACAGCAGCTATTCTTCTACATCATAGTAGATTTATAATATATTATTATGACATTAGTATGTAAGTGGACAATGCCAGTATACAGCAGCTGAATCAAATTATTAAATTTATTTTATTTATATTTGTATATGTATTGACGAGTAAAAGCGCTCTATTGGAGCCCATTTGCTAAAAGTAAATAAATAAAATAATAAAAAATAAAAAAAAGATTTGTTAATACCAACCTATTATAATGTGAATCAATATATATATTGTTACCCGCAGACCTAGATATACATATATGGGTGATTCCGTTCTAACTGTGATTTTTAATGTCCTGTATTGTTTGTTCTCATTTCTCATTAATTAATTATCTAGTAATGAAATTTTTGTGTTAATTGGATAATAATAAACATATTTCAACATTATTTTTATATAATATAACTTGCCACTCAGAGAAAACTTTTAATATATCACTTAAATGTCAGTACCGTGTCATGTCCATTTCTAGAATTTATCTGTAAATTGTGGTTTTTTTTTTTGTCACAATAAATATTATAAAAGAGTTTAAAAATGTTAAAACATGAATAAATTTGACCATTTTCTTTAAGAATTTCTACCAAATTTATTTTATGTGTCAGTACCGTGGACAAATAAGTCAGTACCGTGGAACGGAAAATTTCAAATTTGTTTCTCGCTCTTAACGCTTTGAAGTTGTAGTAAAATCCTTTCAGATTAATATTTTTAGAGTAAAATAGATAAATAATATTCATAAATAAGTTTTAAAAAGTTTCATTCCAATATCTTGAAGTTTTTAATCTTAAAAATCACAGTTAGAACGGAATCACCCATATAACAAAGAAAAAAATATATATATAAAATACAAATAAAAAAAAAAGAAACAAAAAATAGCAATAGGAGGTAAGTGTAAGAGAGACAGAGTTCATTTTTATTAATTAACCCAATTACCCATATATTCAATTTTATGGTCTAATACATAAAATTCATTTTCCTATTAAAACTATTAATCATAACACGATGGTATTAAATTTATTGGTGAAAAGAAACAGTGGGCTTAACACGAATTTAGTCTGGCTTTCGAACCGAGTTCGCTTCAAGCGATTTGTATGGAAATTTGAGCAGCGCCACCGCGTGCGGATTTGGAACTACAATATTTTAGATACTTTTTGTTAATTTTCGAACGTCTCGATCTTTCGTTCATTCGATATATTGCTGGTGCTCGTTAGTCGTTAGTAAAAAATCATGCTAACGGATCCGTTTTATTTGTGATAGCTCGATTCGAAAGCCAGACTAAATTCGTGATAAGCCCACAGTTATACTGTAGCACAGTGCTTCCCAAAGTTGACTAACCAAAATTTGTCTTAGTAAAATGGGTATATAAATATTGGTAATGCTCAGAGATTCCCTAGTGGCGAGTCTTGGAACTATTTAATGCAGTCTTATTTGTTCTAATTGGAATATTAATTAAGGACTGTTCTATTGACACATAAGTACATATTACATTTTAAGGTACATTGAATATTCGATCAAGACCTAATAGTTTGGGAACTTCTGGTGTAGCAGATCAAATGGACAGTTTTTTTTTTAAATTAAACTCTCGCGTTTAATTAATCACTGATCAATGATGAATTGGATGATCAAAGAGAGATCATCCCTTGAAATTTTAATTATAAGTAACAGTTGGAAAGGGGAAGCGGGGAGGAATGGAGATACCCCATAAGTTCAATCGACAATCTTCAAATAAATACAGATTGGACTTTAGACTGGATGAAACAATCATTAGAAAGGGATAACTATATTCCTATCATGTGTGAAAGAGATGCAAATATCTCTTTTGCCGTTCACGATATCGCAATCGTTTATCTATCTTTATATACCTACAAAAACTGTATCCATTTGAAGCCAAAAATGCAGTACAAATAATGGACTTAATAAACAATACTTAAGTTCGTATTCAGAAACTACACTCGAGCGTAGTTTGATCTATGATCACCTGATCATTACTTAAGCGCATTTTATTACATTTTATGCAGTAATAATTATTTACTAATAAATAATAAATCTTCAAACACGACAACCATTAGACAGTAATCAAAATAAAATTATAATATGTTGCATATATAGTATCTGTATATAGGTATATATAAAACGCACACAATCCAGATATTTCAAGATTATTACTATCTCGAAGTCTAGGTTCTAATTTGACTGGGGAACCGAACCTAAACAAGATTCCGAACGAATATTACATATTAGACCATAAAACAATTATTAATTTTAATAGTTTAATTACAATAAAAAAAATACAATTACCTCATCGTTGTTAGCGTCCACCCACTGTAACATTATTAAAAGAAAAAAACATTAATACAAAAAAAACGCACACAATTCATTCTCATTAGAACACTAAAACTCAGTATTGATAACCACAACTCAAACTCAATAATATCTCAAGTATTGAGAAATAATTACCAATACAATGGATTGTAAAAAAACTGTTCTATTATTGTCGGGAAATAACTAGAGCATTAACGGTAAATGTAATTTCATTGGTATAACCATCAAGTATGATAGTCCTGATATATCAACTATGATAGTCATGACATATCAAGTTTTTTTCAGAAGTTATAAAAAATGATATATCGCTCACACATCAATCACCACTCATAGCTTATACTCTAGTTAATTACCGACGATAATAATAAAAATTGCTATAATTATTAAAATTAATTTTAAACGCCTCAAAAACTCAACATTCATAAGCATTTCATTAAAGATGTTTAATTATTAAAAAATCTATTATTTTTTTAAATATACCATTTATTATTTATTGAAAAATAAAACACACACACATAATCATAGCCGCGAAAATACAAACACGAATATTTATTAATTTTATTATGTAAATAAATATTATGAAATAATTTTAACACTAGAACTATCAGCCGGTCAATATGACCTATTTTTACCAACCGGTCTAAATGACCGAACGACTTGTGCTTGCAAAGTAATAAATATAATTCAATAAATTTATTGTAGAATCGTAAAAAACAGAATCATTTGCAATAATAAGTAAGATTTTATATAAAGTCTTGTGAAGAATTTATGAAACCGGTCATATTGACTGAGGTAGTTCTAGTGTTAAAAACTAGTTAACTTTTATTTATGAATTATTATTGCATTTATTTTGAACAAAATAGAGCTAATAAAAATAGTTTTCATTCTTAGCTCCGATGTTCTTTGACTTAATTTGTAGTATCATACGTGCGTTAAGGATATTAAATGAGTAATTGTGCTCAGGCAAATCTATATTATATATCATTACTAAAACATCAGTATGGTATTCTTGATATTATCGCGATGTGCACAGTAGAAAACAATCATCAAAACTGCTTTCACTTAGCAATCAGAAACGTTAACAATTACACATCATCAAACTGATATCTGTTTACATAATAAAACATCTAAAATCCTATTTGAAATCTTAAAAATAAAATATATTTGTGACATTATTTTGAATATTAATAAATATTTTTTCTTAATAAATCTTTATAACGCTAGTCAGAATTAAAACAAACCTTTGGACATGTGTCTACCTTTTATAATCTATTCACAGTACATTAGTGTACCATGCAACTTAGCACTGACTAAGAAATTTGTGATAGTCAAAATATATCAATTATGACAGTCAAGACATATCAACTATGATAGTCAAGACATATCAACTATGATAGTCAAAACATATCAAACTACCTAACAATAGAGTTAGCAATACAAGCGAATATAATGCTGAACTAGCAAGTATTTAAAATCAATTAAACCTATACCGCCTAAAACGATTACTTAGGCGTTTTAAGCAAAGCTATAGAAGAAAAAACACCACAATAATTATATTATATATATTTTAAACTTAATACTATTATAAAAAATCCCGTAAGAAAAATGAAATAAAATTTTGAGCCGCTTTGAGCTTCAAAAATAAATAAATAAATTCACCCTAAACAGAATATAGGCAAAATAAAGGCATCTCCACACAAACTATAAATTCTTGATTGAATGGAGATACTTTTATTAAAAAATAAAGGAATGTATTTAGCAATCATATGTATCTCCTACAATCTCATTTTATAGACCAGGGGTGGTCAACCTGTGACTCTTTGAAGGATTACTTGTGGCACTCGATAAATGTACCCGAGTTCCATTCTGAAATTCACTTTTGTGAAATGAAATTAAAATAGTTTATCAGCATAGGCACTAAAGGCGTGCACTTGCTCATCGTTAGACTCTACAATGGTTTCGGAAAGGCGTATGACGAGAAGAATACCATAAGAAACTAGTGCTATTATATTTTAAAAAATTATTTACTCTCCATATGTGTTTCAAAATATCTTTTAAATTCCTGACAACAAATATGAAACACTAAGTGCAACGTTTTTTTAATACATATTTAATTGCGACTAACGAAAAAATTCAAATTCTGAAAAAATATCTCGGAATATCAAGTAGCTTGACCATCCCTGGTATAGAACATCAAAATTATTATAGACCTTTCCAATAAATTCCAGCAAGGTTCAGATTAGAATTTTTTGTATTTGTGAACCTATTATAAAAAAACCTTCGATATTACTATCTCCATTATAATAAGAGATGTGTTGTAAATAGAACAGTGGGGCGCGGGAACCTCCCACATTAAAAAAATCGCACAAATGTATAATATAAACTTTCTGGCAAATATATATATATTTTTTGATATTTCATATAGTTTTCTTTTACCAGTCCTTCGAAATGTGGGAGGTTCCCATGCCCCACCCTATATATATTCTTTAACATAACTAATTTAACATTTAAAAAGGCTATATATAGTAAGCCGATAAAATAACAAGTATTTAAAAAAAAAATACTGTGTATTTAAAACAAAAATTTTCCATTAAACCAATCCAACCCCACAAGTAGACCGGTCTACTCGGCTTCAACCCTCAAATACTCTACCTTGGTGATCTTCTTCGGATCCGATGTGCCAGTCTCCAACACCTCGACCTTCTGATACACATTGGGCGAGTTCAGCCAGCGCGTGCGCTCCCCCGTCTTGCCACCCTTCTTCCATAGCCTGAAACAAGACAGGTGCAACTTTCAGAAGTGCGTTTCATCAGCGAAGACAAGTGTAAAATATTAATGATTAAATAAATATATTATTATCATCAATCTCATTAATTCTAACTTTAACACTGTCTTCACTATCTTGAGTCACGTGCAGTTCCATTCTATAAGTACATATATATGTATAAAAATGAATGTTTGTCTGTAAGTCCTTTATAGAATTGCAAACTATGCATTTGATCATGTGATGATCTTTAGCAAAGTTGTTGTGCATGAGCCCACGAAGTACGACTAATTTTCGACAGATGGCGCCACTGTCGTTCCAATGAATTTCATATATTGCCGTGGCAGTTCATGACAGCTCACATTGAACAGGCCATATTGTCGTCAAATTAACAAAATGAATTAAATATTTGTGTAATGTCTTTCCTTTAAATTTATTTTAGTTGGTGGCGCAGAAACGCGCGCAGGGTACAGCTAGTAATATATATAATATAAATTTCATTTAATATATAATCATAGAAGAATAATAATAAAACCTACCCTTGCTTGTATAATTCTTCCTCTTCCAGAAGATAACCAAGAGAGGAGACAGCCGGTGGCACCTCCACATCGCTCTTCGGTTTCGGCACCTCGTTCTGTTTCATCACAACAAACGGGTTACATTTTTAAAAATTATTATTCAACTGCCATCTAGTGGTAATTGATAGAACTAAAACACCTTTCTTTATCACCACTAGATGGCGGTAATTTTAGTTCCCACTAATTTTAATATATCAATTCCTCCATCAAATAGTCTGTTTAATATTAATATTATTTCATCTCTTTTATTTAAATGGCGAGTGATAAAGACAAAACATAATGATAAGCGTATATACACGAGTGAGAGAGAAAGAGATATATATAGCACTCAACTCACCTTAATAAGCGGATGTCTGTATATGTATCCAGTACGGAATCCAGCATTATCCAACATCCTCATCAGTGCTTCAAACTCTTCACCGCCCACACGCCACTTGACGCCCTCTGCCGGCGGTTTGCGCGAAGCATCGTACATCTGGTCAATTGCAAGTGGAAATAAGTTAGTGGCTTCCAGCGTGGCTGTACGCGAAGAATGTAATAACAAACCTGCTTCCTCTGCTCGGGTTCCAGCAGAGTCAAATTATCCAGCGGTATGGTGGCCAATCTCAGTTGTACGTCACAAGCGGTGGTCAAATTCTTGGCTTGGAAGAAGGCTTCCTCCAGCGTCTCACCGCAGCAGAGTACGCCACCATTGTTCAAAACCAGCACCTTCGCAGATGGTCCGAGCGCACGAACCAACTTGTCACGTTCTTCATTATCAAGGATACCTACATCAATAGTCACTTGAGTTGTAGAATGAACTGTTTAATATATAGCAGGTAATAGCTTACCTGGTGGCACATGATGATAAGCTATATCCCCGAGCAGTGCAGCCTCAGCGCAAAGTGGCAGAAGACCACCCCTCATAGCAGACACCGCAAGTGCTGCAGCAGAACGCACGTGAACCACACAACGCACATCTGGACGAGCTGCATGCACTGACGCATGGAGAGAGAAGCCTGAAATACAATATGGACACGACTATATTCAAATGTATACAGATTTTGTAGGTATATAAGCGGTGTCGTGAACTGCAAAGGAGATATCTGCATCCCTTCCACACACAATAAAAATATAGTCATCCCTTTCTAATGATTATTTCTTCCAGTCCAAAATCCAATTTGTATCCCATTTGAGGTTTATCGTTTGTACATTAACAAAATTATTATACTAAAGAAATAATAATAAAAATATAAAACAATACTTCTTCAAAAGAGTATCTTAGTATCCTATTAACATGGTAGGCTCTACAAAATTGCAGTTTTACAAAGCAATTTAAAGTTGTCACTGTGCATAGTTTGTTTGTGTAGATCAGCCATTCTCAAAGTGGTGTTCCGCGGAACGCTAGGGTTAAAATACTGCAAAAATACCTACCAAAGGGAGTTTATAAGGTTACATCTAAATATTCCAACTAAATATTACGTAATATTACATTGCAATATGATTATTCATAAATGCATATAAATCAGTTTTTTATAATTATATTAAGGCTTTTTCCTCCGCCAAAAAAGTTTGAGAACCGCTGGTGTACATTTTATTCGTTGTTGTATTGAGTGTTTCAGAAACCATTGCCATGCGTAAAGAGAATAGACATAGTCAATAAAATTCCGCACTCACCGGCGACATTAACAGGAAAGTTGGTGGTACCCTGCTCCTGAACGACTCCTTGCATGTCAACCTTCACCAGAGAGCTGGCGGTCACCTCGTGCGGCAACAAACCGCGCGGCGTCGTCAACACTTGCTCCAACGCGGTGTTCAGGCGTGCGGTTATTTGACCGCTGATTCCGGCTGAAATTTTTTTTAACTTAATTATGGACATTTGATGTTAAGCTAGAGTGTACCTCATGAGTATGATCTATCACAGACAGCGAACAAGAATAATAATAAGAAAAACATCTAAATAGCATTCGAAGCTATTAAATGAAATGAAAATCGTTTATTAGCATAGGCACTAAAGGCGTACTCAGACTACAATGGCTTCAGAAAAGCGCATGACGAGAAGAATACATAGCCTGTACATTAAATAATTAACAAAAAAAAACTGAATTTTCCTTCAGAAAAAAGTAAATAACAATTCATAAGTCACATAATTCTCAATAATACATAATTCACAAGAATTAAAATGAAGTACAAAAACTAGCGCCATCTAGTGGTGATCAAGAGAAAAACATTAATTCTAACAACTCCCACTAGATGGAGCACGTTCTATTAATTAATTAATGCAACGACATATTAGCTTCTATTTAGAACATATCGGAACACTCACACTGCGTCCATCCAAAGAGATCTACCAAGCGGTAGACGGCAGCGAGCTTGCATCTGAGTATCTTTTCACCCTTCTCGTAGCCAACCCCCTCGATGCCTCTTATATCGTTAATGGGGAGAACGCACGACGGCCCCTAGAAATGATGAAAACGAAATTTTATTAACACTAGATTTGCAAGACCAGTCAAAATGACTGGTCTTGCAATATCAAATTAAAATTCCTACTGCATGTAACATTTTCTTTAATTCTTCTAATCTTCTTTAATTTATAACAGAAGAATTAGTTTTATGAATTTTATATATATATACTTTTTTGGTTTTGGTAGAAATAGGTATATTTAAGCTGGTAAATCTAGTGTTAATACATATTCCTTCTACAGCGTGTCCATTTAAACGCCAACAAGTGTAAGGCTTTAAATCGCTATTATACGCCTACCCTCAAAGAGCCAGTGTGAAGCTTCCCCCCGACCATTTCCTTAATACGCTGCAGGAGAGGAGCGTCGGCACCCTCGTTCATCTGCTGATCGAGAACACGCTCCAATTCCTCGCGGAAAAGTTTCGAAGACATCAGCGCCTCCACGCGCTTACGGCGCTCCATCTCGCGTACATCCTATAAAATATCAATTTCATATGACAATCTTCAAATGGATACAGATTGGACTTTGGACTGGTAGAAACAATCATTAGAAAGAGATAACTATATTCTTATCGTGTGTGAAAGGGATGCAGATATCTCCTTTGCCGTTCACGACATCGCTTATATACCTACAAAAACTGTATCCATATTTGTTTTAAGTCTATGTATGTGTTGTCTTGGATAGTAAGCCGCATAAAGTCGTTTAAAGCCAGTTGAATATAATAAAAAGGAACTCACGGCGTCAATATCAGCCGGCCTCTGCTTCAATCTCTCTTCCTCTTCAGCGGACAAGCCTTCGATACCGTTGGCGAGCGTTTCGATGTCTGTATCCGCCATCTTTGAAGCCGTTTCGTTCTCTGCGGACAAAAGGACAAAGATTATAATCATTATACAGATATGTGACACAACCGGGTTTTGCCTGCTTCTGCTTGTTCACTCCAACTGTTCTCTTTTTTTATTTTGTAGCGGTCGATTCTACAAGCCGAAAATACTTATTTAAGAAGATTTGAGGTTTTGACGTTTATTCTGTCAGTGTCATCTTTCTTGTTTTCACAATACATTGTGATAATTATATTTTTAATCCGCATTATTATTTCACTTAAGTCTATCTAAAATCTAAAAAAAAATGACAACGTATATAACCAACCATGTTCATAGCATTCTTAGTTGACTATTAATGCTATAGTGAGAAACTAGTACGCAAAGGTTCCGCTAATACTATCATCTAGTGATCCTAATTTGTGTATGGGACGTTTTTAGTTACACTAATCACCGTTAGGTTCGCATCATATTTAAACACCACACCAGCGGTACTGGGCTTGGGTACAGGAGGGCAACTCAGGCGCACGAACTTGCTTACTTCAATGCTTATTTTACGCATATTTGACAGGGCTTATATGTCAAAATTCACACGTAAGCTACAGACGTGATGATCGTATCACGAAACTTCGGATATGCCTGAGTAGCCCCCCTGGCCACGTAATTTACTAAACGTATAATAAAATCGACGTTCACAGCGGGAACTTTATACGTGACCCCTACGATAAGATAATTAAGAGCATCATTTCGAATGTAGAAAAGAAGCTTTGTTTTCGTACAGAATTTTTTTAGGTCAACGCTATCATAAAACTTGTTAGTTAGTAACTCTCCATAGTGCAGTCGGGGTCGAGAACACTATGGGTATTGTGAGAACAGAAATAATCGAGCATTTATTCGTAAATTATTAACTTCAGGGTGGGGCACGGGAACTTCCCACATTTAAAAAAATTGCCGTTTCCGTCGCCAGCTAGTGTTCCCGATCGGAAAACAATTTAGGCCTAAATGTGAATATAGGATAAACCAGCCATTCTCAAAGTGTGTTCCGCGGAACCCTAGGGCTAAAATACTGCAAAAAATACCTACCAAAGGGAGATTATAAGGTTACATCTAAATATTACGTAATATTACATTGCAATATGATTATTCATAAATACATATAAATCAGTTTTTTATAATTATATTAAGGCTTTTTCCTTCGTCAAAAAAGTTTGAGAACCGCTGTTATAAACTTATAGTTTTCTTTCACCAGCCTTTTGAAATGTGGGAGGTTCCCGTGCCCCCATCCTTTAGTTAATAATTAGAGAGTAAGTTAAGGAAAAATAAGAAAAAGTAAGATAATTAAAAAAAAAACTAAATTAAACCTATATAAGCTAAATGTGAATGATTAAAAATAATCTCCATCAGACGACCGAAATACACGACGTTCGGACATGGAATGCGCTTCCGATGTTCCAATTTTAAAAATTTTATTACACTTTTCGTTTTGTTTGTGCTTTCGTCTATGATCCGTTTTTAGTTATCGTGTGTTGGTCCTTCGAACCGGCACTTATATAAATATCGACTTTACGGTTGTCATGCTTCATTTAGGGTTGGCATTCGATTATTTTAATTTTAATAAATTTAATCAGGCGAATAAAACTTAGACTGGCTGTTAGGGTATCTCAGAGGCTCTATTGCCGCGCATGTCTGTGTTAGAGCTACGTGTAGCTATTTGACCGCTCATTTCCATATACCTATGCACATTGCATTTGTATGCAACACCGAACGCTGTGACATCATGTTGTGCACTAAAACAAGTTTTATTACTCGGGGGGCGTCGTAAAGATGAGCTAAACATAGCGTTCGTGTACACACTTTACATACAAAATTTCACACCATTCATACTTTTACACTACTATTTGATTCCCGGTCCAGACAAATATAATATATATACAATATAATTATAATGTATAATAATAAAAAAACTGCATTCATTTATGTTTTAATAGTGATCAACAAACTTGAAAATATGGTCCCGATTAGAACGACTGAAAAATTTGATCGTATAGACCAGGGGTGGCCAACGCACCTCAATAATCCGAACCATTTTTCAAAATTTGAATATTTTCGCGAGCAGCAATTAAATAGTATATTATGCAAAAAATGTATTTAAAAAACGTTTTAAATTAATCTTTTCTTTCATATATATGAATATGAAAGACTAAGTGCAACGCTTTTTAAATACGTATTTAATTGCGAATCCTGAAAAATTTCAAATTTTAAATAATAGCTTGGACTATCAAGGAGCTTGGCCACCCCTGGTATATACTCTCCGATGGTAGTGAACAGAAAAACTGAGCGTATGTACACTTATAATGCAGACGGGTTAACACCAACGTTATGTAACATATTCACTTCCTGTCACACTATCTACCCCACCGATCAGCGTTCATTATTTCCGTGCGAGTTTTTAATACGGATTGGAATATCAACAAAATACGAGTAAATGCGACAAGGCTATGATTGACGAGTTTCTCGTGGTCTTCTTCTCGTCATACGCCTTTCCGAAGCCATTGTAGAGTCTAATGATGAGCAAGCGCACGCCTTTACTGCCTATGCTAATAAACGATTTTCATTTCATTTCATTTCAATACCGAACGCGTCGAGACAAATTATTGAATGTTGTAGCGGGAATTATAAGCAAAATAATTTTAAATAATTTCCCTTAATATGGATTTCCGCAAAGTAACGCCTGAAACAACCAATTACATTGAATTCTACTCAATGAATCTATGCTTGAATACGAGCCTAAATCTGCCAAGTTAATAGGACCCAATGATATGTCACTGGCGACTAGGAATCTACCGTAAAGGATGCGACCCAATTCCCGTGCAAATTTAAATTACGAACGAAAAATCGTTTAGGTGACGTACGACATACGTACGTCAGTGGTTAAGGGTTAAAGATTTTTTTTAAAAAATATGATAATTTCCAGCTTCACGTTTAAACTTCTATTGTATACTGAACCTGTAAGCACACACACACACACACACATATGCCCCAAAACCACTCACACATCCAGTTAGTACTGATTAACACCGACAACAGAGACTAGGTCATCTTACGAACGCACGTAAACGATTCCATACATATGAAAGAACACTAGGTCATTCAAAAATCTATCAGGCGAACAACTTACCATTGTCGATTTCCCCAACACAGTGTTCGCGACTTCATTTATTTTGTTTTTAAAATCGAAAAAATAACTTTGCTCATTGTAATGTTAGCGCATGCGTAGGGCCAACAATTAGATTATTATAATTCTTAGTGTGATATTAATTCAAGTCTAGTTGTAGAGCCCTGTTTGTGGACCCAATAAACAAATAAAATATTTATTTACTTTTAGCAATTCGGGTCCAATAAAGCACTTTTACTCGTCAAAATAAATACAAATATAATTTGTCATAATAATATATAATAAATCTACTATGACGTAGAAGAATAGCTGCTGCATACTGGCATTGTCCACTTACATACTAATGTCATAATAATATATAATAAATCTACTATGATGTAGAAGAATAGCTGCTGTATAGGGGCATTGGCATCCTATGATATACCTACGATTTCCAATATAAACGTGTTTATTAATGAAACCTTACCCCAATTGCATTGCAAAACCCTTTATTGACCTCATTTCTACTTCAAAATTATCACTTAAATCTAGCAACGCCCTCTATTGTGCTATAAGCTAACTGGTAATAAGAATGATCAACAAAATTAAAAATATACATTTGGCTCCATATATTATTATGATGCAAATAAAACATAAACATTTATTCCATTTGAAGCCTAAGAAGCTCAAGTCTATTTTGCACTTGGCTTTCCTATAACACTCTATGTTCGAGCAGCAGACTGGCGTTCGTATTTAATCATAATGTATATAGTTTTCTTCAGATGTTTATCACAACTATTAGGTTAACAAACTTAGCTTTATTTCTCTAGTCTAGTGTAGTTGTTACTTTCATGTGTTGGTTTGTTAACTGTTTGCTTGTGTGTGTCTAAATAAATAAATAAATAACATTACACAAAAACACCCTCTATACGAGCCAAAGTGCGTTGCGCGGAACCCTAGGGCTAAAATACTGCAAAAAATACCCACCAAAGAGAGATTATACGGTTACATCTAAATATTCCAACTAAATATTACGTAATATTACATTGTAATATGATTATTCATAAATACATATAAATCAGTTTTTTATAATTATATTAAGGCTTTTTTCCTTCGTCAAAAAAGTTTGAGAACCGCTGCTCTATACAGAACAACCGTAAATCGCTTTCGTATTAAAAAAAAACGCCGGACCTCATCAAATAATGGTAATATTTATAATGATAACTTAGAACAATTACTAAGATATTTGACTTCGTTCGGAGGTCAATGACCTCAACATATAAATTGTAGGGTGACCATCGGTTGCATCACTTTCTCTTCAGGTACTATTTAACATAATTATACAACCGACTCACGTTAATTCGAAACTCGAGGGACTTTTGAAATATTACGAATTATCGAGTGTTTGAAATATCAAATGGTTGGAAATTTTTGAGAGAAAATAAATAAAACTTTGCATTATTAAGTGTTGATCAATTATTATATACTAGCTGCTATTTTGAGTTTTATATATATAGATTAACTGCTATTTTTTAACAATGTGAATTAATTAATCTTTCGAAAAAACTCTGTTACACTGGTTTGCTTCAAAGCACATTGCTGCTACTCAAACGGCTCAATAACTTTATTAAGAGATTTCTGTCTCTTTCTCTCTGCAACTTTGAATTGTCGAGTGTTTGAAGTCGATGAGTTCGAATTAACGCGTCGTTTTGTTACGTAGCAATGATTTTTTCGTTCGAATTACCAATGCACGCCAGTCATCGCCATCGGTCGCATAGCCTGTTTATTCAGCTTCAAGATGCTTTTTTCAGAACCCCGGTACGACCATTTCTCGCTGAGATATCGAATTTTGAATGCAAAAGGATCCTTGCGTTGCTCAAAAAATTTTCCCATGGCCATAGAGCAAGAAACAAAATGTAAAAAATTTAGAAAAAATTTTTTTCATGCTTCATTTAAGAATTGCATGAGAACCGGAGCTCCTAAAAATTTTTACCCAAAAACTAGAATTTTCAAGCTTCAACAGCTTCATTTTTTTATTTCCTTTGCTGAAAATTTTGCTGTTCCCTTAATTTTTGCGAGAAGTATATAAAGAGAATTTGTAGGGAACTCGTGATACATACGATTAACTTTGAATTATAGAGAGGTTCGAATTAACGAGTCGACTGTATATACAAAATAGAAATTTTACAAAGTTGTTATTGTGCATAGTTTCTTTGTTTTTGTATTAAACATCTCAAAAATATTTTTTAAATAAAAGCAAAATTAATCACTTTAAGCTTGTACCAAAAAAAAAATCCTTAAATTGGGAATTTGAAAAAAAAAATATTGTTTTTTTTTTATGTATTTTAAAACTTATTATTAATGTTGATAAACTAAAAAAATCACGTGACTATAAACGCGCCCGATTGACACCATACTTGTGACGTCATAATGTTATAGCTATTTAATAACAGTACAGCGTTTATGGCTGTTATTTGACTAGAATAATTTGTCTGTCTAATAAACGAGTTGTTAGTTGATTTTAATTAGCTATGTGTGATAAAGGATTTATAAAGGCAAACCATTATAACATAATAACATAAAATTAAATTTTACTCTAGTCAAATACATAACCTAAAACGTAAAATTAAAATTATATCAAATTGAATTCCAATCATTAGATAAAGATACATGAATTTATTATTTTAGCACTCTAAATTATCAATAATTTTTTTTTTTAATGCTATGCTTTTAAAGGTTATGATTCGGAGTCCAGTTAAAAAAATTTATTGACTTAACTCTACTTATTTAGTTTGTATATTTACATAAATAATAATTAATAACAATGATGTTAAAAAATACTTACATCAAAATGATCTTCACAACAAAAAAAAATCGATTTTGTTTTGGGATTATCATGGTGCACTACTTGAAACCATTTATTTCGACGCTTTTCATCTTGGGGAACATTTAAAAACATTTTGTCAGGAGTTGTTTTTGTTGTGTTCCTACATAATGGTACAAAACAAGAACGATAACTTTTGAGATTCGACATTTCAATACAAACTTATGTATTCAACAATGACAACAGAATTGAATATTTCAAAATACTTATTATGTCTGTATCAACTGTAATGAGTGAAAACTAACATTATGACGTCACACGCGGTCGGGTGTATTCGGGAGTTGTCGGCGTGTCTTCGGTATCGGATTCAAAATTAATTTTCATTTTAAAATAACTTTTGAATTATTGCAAAAAAAAAAATAAAAATAGTTTTGTTATAAAACTTATATATGATCTTTCCATTTATCACAAAAAAAAAAAAAATTCAAATACCCAATTTGGCACCAAAATCTAGTATTGCATTTAAATGGCCCGGAGCGAAAGGGTTAAACTCGTGTGGAGTCCATTTTCGAATTGCATCCCTGTGAGGCGTGGGTCCCACTATGGGAAACACTGGAATAGACACTTGACGCAAAATCGGTAGAGCGGTTCTTCATTTATCACATTTTTTGTAACAAATGAATTCAATAAATGGCGGATCATTTTGTAAATGGTCAAATCAAATTGAATGATGTGGTAAACTATAATCCTGTTTTGATTTAAGTTTTAAAATAGCTAGCAATTAATAAAATATTTTTTTGTTTGAATAAATGAATTTGATGTTCCAATTAATTTTTTTTAATATTTCATTTTATACGTAGCGAAGCACGTACCGGACCGCTAGTATAATATAGGCTACATCGGTACTCGCTTATGTATCAAAACCGAGTCATGCCATACATTCGGCATTCGACATCAGGATTTCCACGAATAAAGGAGACGGCTGCCGAGGCTCGATCGATAACGCTCGACCTCACCCACTATTAGGTCGGAAGGTTATAAGAGAACAAAGGAAACGCGAATTGGGTTTATATTTAGTTTCGCCACGATCACTGTGGTGGTAGAAGCTCAAAGGATAGGGTGGGGCACGGATACCTCCCACATTGCAAAAGGCTGGGAGAAGAAAATTATATGATTTTTTAAATTTATTTACTTTTAGTAATTGGGTTCCAATAGAGTGCTTTTACTCGTCAATACAAATCTTTTTTATTTAAAAAAATAAGTTTTTTGATACCTCATTGCATGTAGTAATTTTTAAAAATTGATAATCCTAGCCAAGCAAGAAAATATAGCTATCATATTGATACGTTTTTATTGAAATGATCTCTGATACTTATTTAATGACTTAAACGCGAGCGAAGCCGCGGGTAAAAGCTAGTATAAATATAAATGAAATAAATTTGTTAATTTAATAATTATCAATTTGATTCAGCTGCTGTATACTGGCATTGTCCACTTACATACTAATGTCATAATAATATATAATAAATCTACTATGATGTAGAAGAATAGCTGCTGTATAGGGGCATTGTCATCCTATCATATACCTACGGGTAAACATAAAATGATATTGGTTATGTCCAAGCTTTTTCCAAGAATATCAGAAAAATACATATACAGTGTAAACTCTATATAACGACTGTGTTATAGAGAGTTGTCGTTAAATGGAGAGAAGAAATATCTTAATTAGAAAAAGAAGTTTATTTCAGACAAGCGACTTCGACGCTTTAGGGAGTGAGTTTGACGTTAAATCGAATGACGTTACATGGAGTTTAAGACCGTATTTCCCAGAAAGGTTCTGTACACACATTTAGTGTAGATCCTGTTGCCCTTAATTTGCACCTAACAAACGACAACACTGTTTTTTGAAATGTGGGAGGTTCCCATGCCTCACCCGTATGTATTGGATAAAAAAATGACGCATATTTTTCTAATAAGACTGTTCACTCAGCTCGCTTTATGATATTACTAAACGATTACTAAGAAACAACTATGAACCGTTCGTTGCGTGAACATAATTGCCTCGAGCCCCAAGTCTAGACCAGACGACGCCGCAAAACCTAGACGTCTGCGAACTAAATCTCATACTTACATGATTTAGTAATACAAAAATTTTTATCGTATAATTGTTATATATGTTAGTTATGATTAGAGGGTAGTTATGTAAATCTTTTATATGTCAATTGTATAATGCAGCGGTTCTCAAACTTTTTTGGCGAACGAAAAAACTGATTCATATGTATTTATGAATAATCATATTGCAATGTAATATATTATGTAATATTTAGTTGGAATATTTAGAGGTAACCTTATAATCTCCGTTTAGTAGGTATTTTTTGCAGTATTTTAGCCCTAAGGTTCCGCGGAACACCACTTTGAGAATGGCTGGTATAATGGTACCTCATTGTCTGGCAGTCGTTAGCAAGCTCGACAAATGATCACACTCAAGAAGGACTTTGATTTCCATAACTACGACATACACATCAATAATAATAATAATAATAATAACAGAAGAAAATAAAAACAAAAAAAACAAAAGACGATACAATTAGTAATCATTTTAACGTGACAGACATGCAGCGACCCCTATCGGCCGGAGAGAGTGGACGCATATCAGTCACCGAGACGAGAAAGGCAGTCTGGTCAAAATCACTAATCAGGAACGTGTCATTTTGATATGCGTTAATAATAATACTGAATTAACACTAGGTTTACGGGACGCGTCAATTTGACGCATTTTGACTTATCAGAGAATTACCAAAAAATTTATTTTATAAATTTAAATTTTTATTTTATCTCTTTGTATGACTTTTATTCATTGATCGAGGGAAATATAAATTGAAGTCTATTTTCTTTAAAAGTGTTGAATTACTGAACTTGTCTATGTAGTATATCTATCTCTACGATATGCGTCAAATTGACGCGTTTTAGTAGAAGTAGGTATATAGAAAACGTCCGTAAACCTAGTGTTAAATAAAATGTGAGTATTGATATTTTGTATGTTTTTGTAACTAAACACGTAATCACGATTCTATAGATTGTTCCAATGTAACGTTAATGCCAGTCTATGTAATTAAGCTATAATATTTAAAAGGGACGAAGGCTTTGTTTTATTTAAATAACCCCTTTCGCCTAACTGCACTTCATAATTGAAATTGTATCAATTACCCAAGTGTTATACAATACAATACAATACAGCCTCTCGTGAGCGGATAGATCGGCGAAAACCGCTCATCAGTTGCGCCCACGCAAGAGACTGGGTCAACGAACTCGATGACTCACCAGACGCCCTTAAGCGAGTAAGTCGGTACGTGCATAGGGATTATCTATCCTTACTCTCTCCACTATGCTGACTTTACGAGATTATTGTACATTGCCAGTGTGTGTGAGGGGAGGGGAAGAGAGAGAGGGGGGGATATGTTACTAGTAATAATGAGAAAGACTTCAATTCTCTTCGATCAAACGATTGATGAAAAATAAGAAACAGTCTCATAAATCCTATTAGATTTTTTCTATTATAGTATACACTTTCATTGTAACACGATTACCTATTATTAAACTTATTAATAATAATAATTAAAGAATGCACGTAGCTTTTTCTTTTATTTTAGGGTTCCGTCAAAAATTTCGCCTTTCAAAAAAGTTTGAGAACCGCCGTTGTAGAGAATAATAAAACAGTCCGTTGACTTGGTTAGGCGTCTACTACCTAATTTCATATAAAAATATGTATAACAGCTAAAATTAACCAAAACAAGCCACAAATTAAGCAAAAATTCATTAACTGTCAAAATGGCATACGACAATTTGACAGTCCATATTAAAGCTATAAATTCATACATCGCTAATCATTGCGGCGTCACATCAGTATTACTGGCGTGGGCAGAGTCAATGCACAGTCAATATATGCGCAAATAACGCTGCGACCTGAACGTGGGATTGAAGGGAATGAAACAAGTCTGACCACAGAGCTCACTCCCATAATATGCCGCTACGACCGCTGCCAGCGCCCCCTAGTGTGTAATATTGTAACATTGAAAACGTAATTATTTAGTACCTATATGACAATTAGTTTCTTTTAGTATGGGATGTGTTCAGTTATACTCCTCGCCGATAGGTTCGCATTGATTCATCGCTCTATGCTGATTGTCTCAGCTCATTGTAGATACCAAAAAAAGGGTAGAAGAATATTGTAATTTTTATTCTCTTACTCTCTTACTTTTACCCGCGGCTTCGCTCGCATTTAAGTCATTAAATAAGTATCAGAGATCACTTCAATAGAAATGAATCAATATGATTCCAAACAGCTGAAACTATAGTCAGTTGGCAACTATAGTAAAAATCAATTTTATAAATAAAAAGTATCCTATGTTACTTCTAGTACCTCCAAAAATATGTGTACAAAGTTTCATGATGATCGGTTAAGTAGTTGTTGAGTGAAAACATAACAAATAAACTCACGGTCACATTTATAATATTAGTAGGGATAGGAATTAATAAAAAAGAATTGCGATACTAAAAATATCTTTTATTCTTCTATCTTCTAGAGCTGAAACCCTGAAAAGGACAATCGAACTTCGAATAGTCAGTCAGGAACAAGGTTATTAACTTAGTGAACTAATCCTATTTAGTAGGTCATCAGTGGTTTCTATGATACGTGTTTTTTTTGTTTTTTTATTTATTTAGTAAATTTAGGATATCTGTCCCATCTGGTTTATTCACTAATCGTCTATGATCGTAAAAAATCCACTGCCTTGATTAAAATAAAAAAAATAAATGTCATTTTTGAAAAAAGAACGTCTAGTGTTTTAAATTCAAATGTCATTCCCAGCCTTCTAATATCCGGGCGAGGCGCGGTCAATTGACGTCGTCCTGCGGAACTTGCCTTCCTGGGTTGCGGTTTGCGTTTATTTGTTAGCATTTTGGCAAAGAATTTGAAAACAAAAAAACCTCTAAATTTTGTTAATCCCTTCCCTACTCATATTATAAATGTGAATGTGAGTTTGTTTGTTACGTTTTCACGCAACAACTACTTAACCGATCATCATGAAACTTTGTACACATATTTTTAGAGGTACTAAAACTAACATAGGATACTTTTTATTTAAAAAATAATAATTATTTTTTACTATAGTCTCCAACTGACTATAGTTTCAGCTGTTTGGAATCATATTGATTCATTTCTATTGAAATGATCTCTGATACTTATTTAATGACTTAAATGCGAGCGAAGCCGCGGGTAAAAGCTAGTATATAATAAATTCAACCATTTACCCAGGGTTATAGGACATTGATAATTTTAACATATTTAAAAAGAATCTCAACGTATTTTTAATAAACAAATCCTACTATTCAATTGGTGAATTTATGAGTGACATATTGTTTAGCATTTAAGGTTGACATTATAAAATTTATTTATATAGAATTATTTGTAAGCCGTGTACATTGTGTAAAATATGTGATACTACTAATATTATTTTAAGACCTATGTTACTAACCGCATTTATGACAAACAAATGAATTTGAATTTGAAATTCAATTTTTGATCCATATGACAATAGAGTATAACAGTCGACTAATATAAATTATAAATAATCTCCATCACTAACATCTCCCTATATGTCCGAAAGAAACAGTCACTAGGCTAAAATTCGTACTCACTGCTCAGGTGAAAACCCACACGATAATATCGATTGCGACTCGACGTCGCCACGCTAAGGGTAGCTACGGAAGGGGAGAGAGAAAACAACCCCTAACAAATATAATAATGTACCGAAAAATTAGGGTAGGTTAGGACATACAGCCATTCTCAAAGTGTGTTCCGCGGAACCCTAGGGCTAAAATACTGCAAAAAATACCTACCAAAGGGAGATTATAAGGTTACATCTAAATATTCCAATTAAATATTACATTGCAATATGATTATTCATAAATACATATAAATCAGTTTTTTATAATTATATTAAGGCTTTTTCCTTCGCCAAAAAAGTTTGAGAACCGCTGGCCTAAAAAACACCTCACCATAATTAGGTCGTATCCAATAAAAATAATTATTATGAAAAACACTTACTTTAATCAATGTAAAAAAAGCTTAAAGCGCGACCATGCACGATCTGAAAATAGAAAAAATAAATAAAGTAATTTAAAAAAAAAACAATGATCTGAAAATTTATCTTGCCTACACCCGCATTTACATACATAAATATAAACAAAAGAATAACTAATCTAGCTAAAAGGTATTCTGAGATGTTATGATAGTTTTCCCGAGATATTTTATTCGAATATTATTTTAGATTCTTTGAACCCCCTCCCTTGCTTCCTTGAAAAGATCTACCACCCTAATATATGTACCAATTTAAAAAAAAAAACAAATGAAAAGGAAGACAGTCCAGTAACCATTAAAAACAATGCTCATATCGAAAACAAACCTAAGTAGAGTAAGACGTCACGTGATTCAAAAACAAAAGACAGCATTCGCAGAAACCCAAGTTAAAACACAGTACATAAAAAGTAATATCAACAACAAAAAAAAAGATTACTGCATTCATATACTATCTTATCTTACGGGAGATAAAACAACGCAGAGAATTCTAGACATTAATGACAAACATAATAAAGACTAGAATGCTCGACCACACCTCATCATCAAGTATAAATTTCGAGATCACTTATATGGAATTACTATCGAACTCAATATTACAACTTTCCTTATAATTCACAGGAAAAAAATTATTGGTCCTTAGTGCCGGATGTTTTATATTAAAGCATTAATATTTTTTTATCAACGAATCATTTGTATATGACGCGTTATCACATAACGCGGAGCTAATCTACCGTGTTATACTATAATGAATAAATGAATGAAAATCGTTTATTAGCATAGGCACTAAAAGCGTGCGCTTGCTCATCGTTAGACTCTACCATGACTTCGGAAAGGCGTATGACGAGAAGAAGTCTGTACATAAAATAAATAATTATAAAAAAAAACTGATTTTTAATTCAGAAAAAAAGTAAATAACAATTCATAAATCACATAATTCACAAGAATGAAAATTACATCAACCTACAAAATAATATGAGGATAATAAAACAACAGAGAGCATTACTTATACACAACTCTATATTTTTGCATTAATTCACCAATTTATTTATACCAATGATTGCATCAAAAAACAATTTTTCGATCCTTCGAGCCGGATCGCGTAACTAGACTTACATAAACCGGTCGTTGTGTCCAAAATGACCTAACGCCACGTAGATTACCACACATAACAATGACACGCATTGTGCCACTTCCTCTCGGCGTATTATTGTTAACCTTGTGGAACGTTTAACACACATTGTCCCGTGATGTCAGACATCTTTTGTGTGACAAGTGGACTAGAATTTAACAAATTAAACCGTCATTGTCATCTTTATAAATACTCTACTTTAATCTTAAGCTCGTATTCAGAAATAACGCTCGAGTTTAGTTTGATCTGTGATCATTTGTGGGCTTATCACGAATTTTAGTCTGGCTTTCGAACCGAGTTCGCTTCAAGCGATTTGTATGGAAATTTGAGCAGCGCCACCGCGTGCGGATTTGGAACTACAATATTTTAGATACTTTTTGTTAATTTTCGAACGTCTCGATGTTTCGTTCATTTGATAGATTGCTGGTGCTCGTTAGTCGTTAGTAAAAATTCATGATCCCGATTGCTAACGGATCCGTTTTACTTGTGACAGCTCGATTCGAAAGCCAGACTAAATTCGTGATAAGCCCACTGATCATTACTTACATGCATTTTATTCCATTTTATGCAGTAATAATTATTTACTAATAAATAATAAATCTTCAAACACGACAACCATTAGACAGTAATCAAAATAAAATAGTAATATGTTGCATATACTTATATATCAAATATTTTAATAAGTAACTAATGAAACGATTTCTTATAAATGCGTGTAACAGAACGTAATGACAGCTAAGTGAGAGTAGACAGTTGCAATGGTCAAAAATCACGCCAACAATATGAAAGAACTGCCTAAAAGACCTTAATAATACGTTCCAAAACCTCGCTATAAAAACAGACAAGTTTAACATACCAACTATTAGTACAGTCATTATAAAATATAGTTTTAAGACGTTATAAATCTCGAACACTAAAAAACTAGTCCCAGCAACACGAACCGAAGGCTTTTAGAGATAAAAAAACAGGCACTCTACTTAATCTAGATCAGTGGCTCCCAAACTTTTTGGCCTTGTCACCCACTTTTAGCCGCGACCCCTGCTACATTGCTATAAAATTCGCTTCTTACGTATAAAACACCGCTTTATCTTATTATTATTAAGTTTTTTTCACTTTTTTATTTTTAAAACATATTTTGAAAGCCTCTCGTTTGAGAACCACTGGTCTAGGCATTCGAATAAGTAGTTGTCAAAAGTAAATACAACGACCTACTTTTGTTTATTTTACATTGATATATACATTACAATTATAAATAGATTTGCAATTGCGCGCAATATTTATGACTGGCTCAATGGTACCTTAAAATTCAGTGTTGCCAGTAAAGCGTCCTTATGTTTACCAATGTTTAAGGGTAAATATGCAAAATGCGGGGAATCACCGCGTGTGAGAAGGTAGTCACGTTTAGTGCACTCCATCCAGCAAAAGAAGAGGCAAGTATGCTGGTCTGAGGAGGCATATGTATAAAGATTACTTCCAAACCGAACCAGGTCACCTGTACAGGAGTTACCTGGCAACAGAAGGCTCGGTTAGTAACGTCCATCAGTGGGCTTATCACGAATTTTAATCTGGCTTTCGAACCGAGTTCGCTTCAAGCGATTTGTATGGAAATTTGAGCAGCGCCACCGCGTGCGGATTTGGAACTACAATATTTTAGATACCTTTTGTTAATTTTCGAACGTCTCGATCTTTCGTTCATTTGATAGATTGCTGGTGCTCGTTAGTCGTTAGTAAAAATTCATGATCCCGATTGCTAACGGATCCGTTTTACTCGTGACAGCGCGATTCGAACTAGACTAAATTCGTAATAAGCCTACAGCACTCTAAAGTGAACATAAACCGCAATGTACTCAAAAAACAAAAACAAAACAAAAAATCACGTATTTTGTTTAAATTAATATCTCAAAGTACCCTTTATGCCAAAACTGGATTTGAGAGCGGAACGGGTGACCAGACGAACCGGTCTATTCGACTTTCCGACAGAGAGAAAGCGAGACACGAATATTGATGTCGTCGCGCGTTAGAGAGAGACGAACGGTGTTGAGGTATTTTTTTTTTGTTGATCCTTTTACACTATCGGGTTTATCATTGTTGAAATATTAACGGAATGAGCTTTGACTTGGGACTTTTTTTCAGTTTAATCACACTCCCCCTCCCCTCAAACCCCTGTCCCACCCTTCACTCATTCGTGTAATAGTATAGACTCCATTTAACACCACACGAATTAACCACAAACTTCCTAAAACGTAAAATTACTCAACTTTTGTTGGTTTACCTCGTTATCCATACAATGATACACTCTATCTAGCATCACAATCACTCTAAATAACGACAACAACTTTGCACTAAAGAGATGAGTCCACTTGGCTCGCGATGGTAACTGTGGGCTTATCACGAATTTTAGTCTGGCTTTCGAATCGAGTTCGCTTCAAGCGATTTGTATGGAAATTTGAGCAGTGCCACCGCGTGCGGATTTGAAACTACAATATTTTAGATACTTTTTGTTAATTTTCGAACGTCTCGATCTTTCGTTCATTTGATAGATTGCTGGTGCTCGTTAGTCGTTAGTAAAAATTCATGATCCCGATTGCCAACGGATCCGTTTTACTTGTGACAGCTCGATTCGAAAGCCAGACTAAAATTCGTGATAAGCGCACTGTTTACGTTTTGTTTTCTTCGACGCGAATTACTACGCTCTGTTTGTATAACCTTATGAAGTGTAAAATGAAATCCTTTCAAATGGAGATTCAAAACGTCTCGAGTAGCTGGTTGGTCTGCGCGGAAACGGCCTCGAGCGCAGAGTTAAGCAAACCTCTTCTTACTTCTTATACACTCTTACCAGGTGATTCATCCGAACGTTTGAAGCCGAAACTGTGGTACACATTAGGTAACATTAATGTAACTCATTGACAACCGTTCGACCGAATCACCTGGTATATATTTTTAACGTATAAAAGCACCTCGGTGATCGAAGTTTTATGTACTTAGGTAAAGCTAAGCAAGAATGTACCTAATAATACTAACATTTAATTGTATACACTAGCGGTGGTCAAGCTCCTTGATAATCCGAGTCTTTCAAAATTTAAATCGCGAGCCGCAATCAAATACGTATTTAAAAGACATTTTGAAACACATATGGAGATTAAATAATTTTTTAAAATATAATAGCACTAGTTTCTTGTGGTCTTCTTCTCGTCATACGCCTTTCCGAAGCCATTGTAGAGTCTAACGATGAGCAAGCGCATGCCTTTAGTGCCTATGCTCATAAACTAATTTCATTTCATTTCACAAAAGTGAATTTAAGGATGAACTCGGGAACACAAATCATCCTTCAAAGAGCCGCATGTGGTCGGCTACCCATGGTTTGGACTATAATTTGCGAGTTTCTAGTGATTTCTTCTTTTTATATACCTTTTCAAAATCACCGTATATTTGACTATGACCTCTAAAGGGCCTTTTTGATTACATTATCTATACTAATATAATAAAGAGGAAACATTTGATTGTTTGTTTGTTTCTATGTATTAAATAGGCTAACTACTGTACCGATTTGAAAAATTCTTTCACCATTAGAATCGTACATTATCCTTGATGAACATAGGCTATATAATATTTTCAAAAACGTTAGGGATCCGTATGAAAACTTCAATAATGTAACCTAAAGTGTGAAAAAAAATTATATTGCGTACGCTGCGGAAATTATTGACAATAGAGCAAAGTTATGTAGTTATTACAGTTTTATAGAGGACATCAATATCTACGACACCATATGTCTAACTATTATAACAACTACTTTTTCTGTTAACTGAAATATGAAGTGTTACGGACGACATGTGCTCTTAGCACATTTGCCTACCTAGGGCATTGTTGTAGGCAGGTAGACAGAGTGTTAAAATTTAGGGATCATTGTTTAATCAATTCCTAAAAGGATATTGTTTATTTGTTGGTTTCGTGCCTACTAAATAACAAGAAAACGTTAGTACGGACAATGGCTTTAGGTGGGCACGAACATTAATGATGTTATTAAATAATAAATAAAAGAGAAAACGAGAAGATGAATAGATCCCGCTCAATTAGGGCGGAACAATGAGTTATGTTTTTAGTTCAGAGTTAGTCTAGTTCGAGACATTAGAGAGAAGTCGAAAATCTGTCAATACTGTGTAAACATCCTCTCGGCTGCCATTGATACGAATAGTTTTTTATATAACGTTTCTCTAATACCAAAACCACATTGCAATGAGTTGGTGTTAATCTACAATTGCAGCTATGATAAGATAAAACCAGTGAACAATACGTGGCGCAGTAGTCAAGATTACGGGCACGAATCTGGAGCAAGGAGGCCGATATCACACACACAAATACAAAGTAACCTTAATGTAATAACTCTCAATATAATCACGGATCTTGATTTATTCCATTTGAAGCCTAAGAAGCTCAAGTCTATTTTGCACTTGGCTTTCCTATAACACTCTATGTTCGAGCAGCAGACTGGCGTTCGTATTTAATCATAATGTATATAGTTTTCTTCAGATGTTTATCACAACTGTTAGGTTAACAAATTTAGCTTTATTTCTCTAGTCTAGTGTGGTTGTTACTTTCATGTGTTGGTTTGTTAACTGTTTGTTTGTGTGTGTCGAAATAAATAACGATTTCCTCGATTTAACGATTTTTTCCAAATGCTCTAAAACTGCCCGTAAGAGCTTTTTATAACGAATTTTCAATCTTGGCAAAATATAAAAAGAAAGTATTATTTACCTCTACTTAACGAAATCGTTCGCTATAACAGGGAAAACAGATTAGTACTTACCTACGTAAAGCTGAGATTAATAATTCGAATCGTAGACCAACCTAACCTATGTATAACAGATTACTTGATATAACGAATTATTCTCTGATTCCCTTCAGTATCGTTATATCAAGGTTGTACTGTATATACAGGGTGTCCCAAAACTCAACGATAAGCCGGCACCAGTGGGTGGACCCGCTCTTCACTGCTCGAGAAAAAATAAGAAAAAAAATATATCTAATTTTTTTTGGAAAATACTAAGTAAATTCTGAAAACCTTCGAAAATTGACACCCTATATGATATTTTCAAGTGCCACGACCACAAATTTACAAATATTTCAGATTTTTTTTTGTATCGGCAACCTAAGTAGTACTGCTATCCATTATAACCCTTACAAATTTCAGAATGCCTGTAGTTTTTACACAAAAATAAATCAAATTTCTTTTTTTCCCTAAAATTTTGAAAGATTTTTACCTTCGGTCCACTTTAAGTCATCGTGGTGTAAAAAAAAGTATGGACACTACTATGGCAAGTTTTTTCAAAAGTTGACGCAACTAACCAAGATTTCTAAATGGTATAATACTCTAGGAAAACTAATATATATATATATACATATAATCGTAAAATAAACACACACATACATATATACAACACCCAGACCCTGAAATAAGTCTATTTATTTAAATATCATAACAGACTCCACATAACAGACTAATGCTCGAATTCAGAAACAACGCTCGAGCATAATCACCTGATCATTACTCGAGTGCATTTTACTTCATTTTATACAGTAATATTTATTTACTAATAAATAATAAATCTTCAAACACGACAACCATTAGACAGTAATCAAAATAAAATAGTAATATGTTGCATATACTTATATATCAAATATTTTAATAAGTAACTTATGAAACGATTTCTTATAAATGCGTGTAACAGAACGTAATGACAGCTAGATTAACTAGCGTGTAGTGGAACTACCTGCAGTCGTATTTGTTCTAATTGGAATATAAATGGACTATTCTATTAATAGTTACATACATATTACATTTTAGAGCATACACAATATTCACTTGTTTGTGATTTTTGTAAAAAAAAAAAAACAACAATAATTACAATATGACAAAACAAATGACATCTAGATGTGTGTGAAGTTAGCCACCCCTTTCGAAAATTTAAAAAAAGTAATCGGAGTTCTGGGGGCCCCCCTAAGAGTTCTAGAGTTTTCTATTAATTAAAAAAATAGTTCCGTTCATTAAAGTGGTCAAAACACTACTTAAAGTTTAGAGATAAATTCACTAATTCCAGACTTCAAGATGCTATAACTTTTTTATTTTTGCTCTGATCAATTTCATTTCTTGAGCGAATTAATAGAACTCTTAAAGTGGTATCCAGAACTGCAAAGAAAATTGCTGATTTATAAGAAAATTTTTTTTTTGTATTATAACTTAACGTAAAAAAATAAAATTTCAAAAGCCTATAACTTTTTTCTCTTAGCTCCGATCTGGTTGATTTCTTCTAGAAAACGATAGAACTCTTGGGGGGGCCAACAGAACTCCGAAGAAAATAAGTGATTATTGAAAAAAAAAATTTTTTTCTAACAAAAACTGCAAATTTTAAAATTTCTTGTGTCAAACTCCCAGAACTTTTTTATTTTAGCTCTGATCGATTTAATTTCTTCTATGAATTGATAGAACTCTCAAAGTGGTATCCAGAACTCCAAAGAAAATTACTGATTTTAGACAAAAAAAAATTTTTTCTTTTAATTGCATAATTTAAAAAATGAACTTTCAAAGACCTATAACTCGTTTATTATAGCTCTGATCGATTTGATTTCTTCGACAACTTGATAGAACTCTCAAAGTGGTATCCAGAACTCCAAAGAAACTGGTAGATTTTTGAGAAGAAAAAATATTTTTTTTTTGCAAAAATTTGCAATTTTTGTTAGAAAAAAATTTTTATTTTTCAATAATCACTTATTTTCTTCGGAGTTCTGTTGGCCCCCCCAAGAGTTCTATCGTTTTCTAGAAGAAATCAAGTAGATCGGAGCTAAGAGAAAAAAGTTATAGGCTTTTGAAATTTTATTTTTTTACGTTAAGTTATAATACGAAAAAAAAATTTTCTTAAAAATCAGCAATTTTCTTTGGAGTTCTGGATACCACTTTAAGAGTTCTATTAATTCGCTCAAGAAATGAAATTGATCAGAGCAAAAATAAAAAAGTTATAGCATCTTGAAGTCTGGAATTAGTGAATTTATCTCTAAACTTTAATTAGTGTTTTGACCACTTTAATGAACGGAACTATTTTTTTAATTAATAGAAAACTCTAGAACTCTTAGGGGGGCCCCCAGAACTCCGATTACTTTTTTTAAATTTTCGAAAGGGGGGGCTAACTTCACGCACATGACATCTAGTAATTAATATTGAACAAGCCAATATTACAGTTGCTGCGTATTGTATTATTAAGTATAATTGTATTTTTGACTAGTCCAAGTGTTCCAATTGGAATGTAAGGATAATCTAAGAGAATGAAATAATAATAAAAATTGCTTTAAAAATAATAATACTAATGCAATTTAACATATAAGAAACAAATTTAGAGCAATTGACGATCTTATCACTAAAAATAATTTCGTTCAAACCAATTATCATAGGAGAAACAGTGTTAGTTAGAACAATGTTATGAGTTATGACTGAATACATAAATATATAATACGAGCAGCCCGTCCCGGCTTTGCACGGGTGCACATTTACTTTTTAAACGTTTACAATTTTAGAAAAAGCTATAAAGATATTTTATGGCAAGAACAACCTTGGGTTACATTATTGTAGTTTTAGTGAGGATCCTTATTTTTTCCCCTGTAATTCAGCGTTTCTCAAACTTTTTTGGCGAAGGAAAAAGCCTTAATATAATTATAAAAAACTGATTTATACATATGTATTCATGAATAATCATATTGCAATGTAATATTACGTAATATTTAGATGTAACCTTATAATCTCCCTTTGGTAGGTATTTTTTGCAGTATTTTAGCCCTAGGGTTCCGCGGAACACACTTTGAGAATGGCTGGCCTATATTGATCAGTGATAATTGTAGCATTCAAATGGTGAAAGAAGTCCAGTAGTTTTTGAGCCAATTCGTTACAAACATACAAATCTTTCCTCTTTATAATATTAGTATAGAATAATAATAATAAAAACTCGAACTAAAATTCTTGTCACTGACTGTACTTACCAGCGAGTACTATATATAATCCTTCTACGCATTTATACATTTCTGTACCGTTATTCAACCCAGACGAGCTAAACCCACGCACCGGAATATAGACCTTATGTCAAAGGGCTTAAGAAGCAGGACGTAAAGAAACGAATTCGCGTATAAAAAGTTCACTAGTCATTAAACCGGTTTCGTTTTTAAGCTGTGGCAGGTCAAATGACTGCGCGACTCTTATTACAGTGTGAACTAACACGTCGAAATTATATGACTAGTTGGTTTAGCTTGTTATCCATACAATGATACACTCTATATAGCATCACAGCCACTCTATATAACGTCATTATTAAACAACAAACAGCACTTTCCAAATTGTTATTTGTTTATCAGTATTATAATAGTAAAATAAAAACAAATTTTATTCTCTCCATTTAACGACATCTCTTATTAAAGACGCTACATAGAGTTTATACTATACTTAAACCATTCGAAAACATTTAACACCTACGTAAACTGCAAGGCTTACGAAAAATCAACTACGAGTGTATGCAGTAATTCTTTACTATGATTAATGCCTTTTTTTTAAATATCCCATTAGTGCAGCGAGGTCATCCGACACGTATTCTTTGGCATCATGATGTCATATGCTAAGTTTTCCTTGATTCGATAACATTCTACAATGACTTCTTCCCCCCCTTTATCTGCCTTTTTTACTTTACCTACTGTTTTCTTCTGTTCTTTTATTGGTGAGCTGCTGTTTTTTAGTTTCTTGGGTTTGGTTGGTCCCCTTGTCACGCTTCTGGGACCTCGTATTCAGAACAAAACCATCTCTCAATAAAAACTAACATACGATTACTAATAGTAGTTAAGCATAGGGTCCAGTATTTGATTCCCAGTTAAAATAAATACAGTCGAAAATGGATAAGCGAGAACAATGGTCAGGTCTTATCACTTTTAACAACAAATACCTCTATGAGAGAGTTTCTTACTGCAGACCTCTGTAGGCGATATTAACAGTAATATTTGAATGGAACTCTCAAAACTCGCAAGTCGACTCAAGCGCCACGTTCCTGGACTTTTGTTAACCTCTATAAGTGAGAGTGGCTATTCCCAAAGCTTCGTAAGTGAGAAACCTCTATTCGAATCCCTTGAATTCTCGCTTACCCAAGTTCGAACTAACCTAACACCTCATTATCAGAATCACACAATCGAACTAAGCCGCGAAAACACTTTTTTATTATTATTAAAAACAATAACAAAATTTAAACCAGAAACACGCATGCGTATAAAACGATTCCAGCGTGTAGCTCTGGAGGGAGTGCGGCCGAACTGGCATAGTGCCAATTTTTACAACTAAACATTTTAACCCAGTTATTTTCATTGGGCGAAACAATTTATAAAACTCTATCTATATTCATTCAATACAGAAATATTGGGCAATTGATTTCTTGTTTGTTTAAACACTAACCTCTACCCATAGGATTAACGCCCGTATTCTTTTTTTTTTTTAATTTATTTACTTTTAGTAAATAGGCTCCAATAGAGCGCTTTTACTCGTCAATACAAATATAAATATAAATGAAATAAATTTATTAATTTAATAATTGCACTAGTTTACAAATTAAAAGAAAAGTCATGTCCTTTCAATGTATTCCATATCGTTGTATTTAGTAGTAACAACTAAACGCAAACATATATTTATTTTGTTTCTATCACGTCTATAAATCAAGTTCTTACTACATCTTATTTTCAAACTACCCATAAGTTGGTTTCGATTTTATTATAAAATTTTGATGCTGTGTAGTGTTTAGTTAAATAAATATTTGTTTTTACAATGTCAAAAAGGTTGTGTAAAGTACATCCTGATCGTTTTTGTTATGTGTGTGGTGAATTTATAATATCTAAAAAAGGATATCCCATAACGGAATCACTTAAAGATGCATATTTTGGTTATTTCAAAATGACGTGTTAGATTTTTTTTATAATTTTTCTGAAACTCACTGCACCTCAATTGTTAAGAAAAAAAACGTTTCATTTGAAGGACAAAAACCTTGTAAACTAGTGTTATCATATTGATTCAGAACTAACGTTTGATCTGTAATGACTTGAATGCATTTTATTTTATTCAGTAATTTTTATTTATTTATTAATTGAGTCCACAAACAGGGCTCTACAACTAGACTCGGAATTAATATCACACTAACAGTTATAACAATCCAATTGTAGGCCCTACGCATGCGCTAACATTACAATGAACGAGGTTACATTACATTTTAAAAACTCATTACAACTATTTATTAATTAATAATTAATTACTAATAAATAATGAATCTTTAAACACGACAACCATTAGACAGTAATCAAAATAAAATAGTAATATGTTGCATATACTTATATATCAAATATTTTAATAAGTAACTTATAAATGCGTGTAACATAACGTAATAACAGCTAGGTGACAGTAGACAGTTGCAATGGATTATTATCATTGGTCAAATATTACGTCAACGATGATTCAAGCATGTGATTGGTCTATTTTATGTTGAACTCTACTCAGTGAGTCTATGGTCGTGCGTAGTTTCTGCATACCTCTACTTAAAATATGACCCTCTAATTAACGTTCAACAAACATTCCAATGGCACACCCGAATCCCTCAATGAGCGCGCGAAAGAGACTACAACACGGTCGTAACACGCGAGGGAAAGAGACCGAGCTACATCAAACACTATTTGACCAGCACATCAAACAAACGTCTTAACAGAATTCTTATTCCACATTCCTTATACACAATATGCCGGCTAAGGGGCCATTCAAGTATTACGTACGCAGATTTTTTTTTTACAATTATTTCCCCCCCCCCCCTGTCCACAAAAGTAAGCAAACCTCTTCCCCCCCCCATGCTTACGTAATCATTGGTACCTATATGCATTTTTCTTTTAATGTATTCTTTTTTTATTGATATAATTGCTGACGTAATCACGATATCGACCCCCCCACCCACCATGTCATCAAAAATAAGCAAAGCAAAGACTCCCCCGCCCCCCTCAAGCGCTTACGTAATACTTGAATGACCCCTAATTGATACATATTAGACACAAAAGCCAAAATGTGCATTTCTATTTCATCATCCTTACATTCAAATTGGAATACTTGGACTAGTCATAATACACACAATACTTGATCAGCCTGGAAGTAGCTGGGATAACGAGAGGAGTGTTCCCCGGTCAATTTGGACCAAGCACATTCGTCTCCTCAAGCCGGCATAGTGGAATCGACCGTCTGTGGTAACAGTTGTCTATGCTCATGGACCGCACTCTAGCTTAACATCAGGTGGAGTGTGGTCATATGCTGGGCTATCAATAAAATAAAGAATACAATAATATGCAGCAACTGTAATAGCGGCTAGTTCACTTCAACAATAGATATAATAATATTAAGTACTGTGGGCTTATCACGAATTTAGTCTAGCTTTCGAATCGAGCTGTCACAAGTAAAACGTCGTAATTTTATTAGATGTGTAGTATATATCCCTTTATCACCTCGAGCATGCCGTCCTATCCTATAATTAAAATTTCATTTAGTTTATATCACCGGTTCTCAAACTTTTTTGGCGAAGGAAAAAGCCTTAATATAATTACAAAAAACTGATTTATATGTATTTATGAATAATCATATTGCAATGTAATATTTAGTTGGAATATTTAGATGTAACCTTATAATCTCCCTTTGGTAGGTATTTTTTGCAGTATTTTAGCCCTAGGGTTCTGAGGAACACACTTTGAGAATGGCTGGTTTATATCATAGCACTCCTTTTTATAATCTATAGTCATAATGTAATTTTGTAGGTAGGCTTTATAAATAAATTTAAAAAAACTGAATTTTAATTCAGTTTCATATTCAGAACGTAGCCAGAAACTCGCCAATCATAGCCTATACAATATAATATTAGTAGCTACTATTCCGACCGCGAACATGAACCGCTAGGCGTAGAGGCCCCTCGACACCTACAGGACGAGGCGTTTACGAGAAAAAAAAAGACGCGGCAAAAAAAAACAACAACAAAAAAGCCAAGCCCCATAAAAATTACCTACATTAGTCTTAAAAACACTTGTATGCGTATCTTATAGTAAATCAAAACTTCTTTACCTCTTATATACTTTATTAATTACTAGCTTTTACCCGCGGCTTCGCTCGCATTTAAGTCAAGTATCAGAGATCACTTCAATAGAAACGAATCAATATGATTCCAAACAGCTGAAACTATAGTAAAAAATATATTTAAAAAAAAAATAAAAAGTAGGTATCCTATGTTACTTCTAGTACCTCCAAAAATATATGTACAAAGTTTCATGATGATCGGTTAAGTAGTTGTTGAGTGAAAACGTAACAAACAAACTCACATTCACATTTATAATATTAGTAGGGATATGATTTAAAAAATATTTTTATTTGTGTGCAGCCGAATTTTTAAAGTGTGCAGCAATAAAAAAAAGGTTTAGAATCACTGTCTTAATGGTTCCAATTAGAGCGAAAATTCAACAGATAGGTACACAACCCTCTGATACAAAAATATAGAACACTAGCTGTTGCCATTGACTTCGTTCGTGTAGTAATGAAGATATAAAGTACTATGAAGTTTAAATTTTAACATGAAAAAACAGTTATTGTGACATAACTGTAATAGTTAGACATATGGTATCGCACACTTTTTTGTAGATATTGATGTCCTCTATAAAACTGTAGTACATCACTTTGCTCTATTGTCAATAATTTCATTATTGAAGTTTTCATACGGATCCTTAACGTTTTTGAAAATATTCTATAGCCTATGTTCATCAGGGATAATGTAGGATTCTAATGGTAAAAGAATTTTTCAAATCGGTCCAGTAGTTTCGGAGCCTATTCAATACATACAAACAATCAAATGTTTCCTCTTTATTATATTAGTATAGATATAGGATTCAGATAGACTGTATGTGACCATGTACAAAAAAACCAGCCATTGTTTCCCTTATAGCACCTTTTGGAGCAGAGCCAGAGTTCAATAAACCCCAATGAATAGGTAACCGCTTCGATTCCCATATTACAGTCAAGTCATCACTTGCAATTGTTTTTGACCGGTATATATGGGTCAGGGCCGAATTGGAGCTGACTGAGGGCCGGATTTTAGTTAAAATTATTAGTAGCCTCCTTCTTTATCAGTTCAAGAAAATTATAAAAAACAAACTTATTCAAAAATCATATTACATGTTAGATGAATGTCTTATAGATAATAAAGCTTGGGCATAACCAATGTCATTTTATGTTTACCCTTAGGTATACAATAGGATGACAATGCCCCTATACAGCAGCTATTCTTCTACATCATAGTAGATTTATTATATATTATTATGACATTAGTATGTAAGTGGACTATGCCAGCATACAGCAGCTAAATCAAATTGATAATTATTAAATTTATTTCATTTATATTTATTTTGACGAGTAAAAGCGCTCTATTGGGTCCCAATTACTAATTATATAAAATATTGTATGTTATTTAGAATTGCTTTGGTACTGTTTATTTTTCTAACCATACTAAACAAACTTTTTATGTAATTTTATATAAATCTCTAGTCTACCATAACAACCAATGAGATTGCTCCAATTAAACTTCATAGCCAATCAAAACGCACCATTTCAAACATGGAATCAATTGAAAAAATCAAACATAATTGAATGATAGAGATTTAAACATATACATACATAGATGCCATAGAAATTAACGACCTTATAATACGACCAAATAAAAAACTCATTTCTGCTCGAATAATACGCACGAACAGTACGTCTTTTTAATTTTGTTGGTTAATACTCAGCAAGGCGGCCGGTAGATGATGTCACCTTTTTATTAGGCCAGATAATACAGAAACTGATTACTGTCACGCCCAAATTGTACTAAAAACACTACAATTTAACGTTTATGTAATATAACAATTAATATTCGCATATTAAAACTATAAAATAAAAATGAGGCGAGACAAAAAGCTTGCATTTAAATCAACTGTAGTACAAAACTAGGCCAATTATTCAATTATAACGACGTTTAACTAAATAATAAACGAAATGTATTGTAATACAAAATAAAAGAAAGCGTAAATTAATTATTAATAAAGACAATAAAGGAGTGTTCCACTTCAAAGTACAGACACACCCTGAAGAACGAATGTATGAAAGAAAATGTAAGCGACAACTAACGGTGAAGATCTATTAAAAACAATATGATTCAAGCGTGAGAAAACGACAAAAACAAATTTACGTACCGGTAAAATTGTCCAACACAGAAATCCAAATGGAATCTATAGTGGGTCACTCACAATCACTGCACCAAATATTTTATAGCCAAAATCTTCGAACACACTAAGCACACAAACAAATCATCATAAAAAAAACATGCACAAAGGTATCTTAGTTAAATTAATGCACAAGCACCACCGACATTACGAATAAAAGGGGATTTTATCATTAAAACCCGCCAGTGCACCTCGAACGGCGAAGCACCCGTCGAATCGATGTCGGATCGAGTTTCGTTTTTCCACCACAGCGTCGTCAATACGCAAACGCCGTCTGTGTCACAAGCGAGATGGCGCTGCCGTCGATAATAGTGTAGCCAAGATAAAATAGCATATTCCCCATATTGGTAATTGTGTGACGTAGCATTAAAAATGAGCAAACAATGCCCAAGGACATTAAGGTCACCTTTTTTATATAAGTGCAATAAAGTTTTAAACAAATAAAAATCTGCAATAAGATGATATACAAAAATATTTATGTCTTTATTTTGAATAAAAACACAAATTATCATTGAAAATAAATTTTATAACAATATTTAGTATGAAAAGAAGCAAACATAAATATTGTATAATCAAAATTCTTTCAATAAACAGCTAATTTATATATGATAATAATTTATATTTTTTCGTATACAATATCGTTATTTTATCTCTATTTGTGGTATTATTTAATTACTGGCAACTATACTTTTTAAAACGTTCCGTTATATGCATTTTATACAGTATGATAATGTTTAAATTATTTGTTCTTATCAAATTATAGATATAATATATATAAATAAGATATATTTGTACATTTAAATAATACTTTTCTTTATGTATCGTTCGTAATTTATAGTAAAATTATTAAATTTCTACAACTTTAATAAACATTTTTGATACCTATCAACACTTGTACAAGGGATGTAACGGAACGTAAATTTTTATAATTCAAAAAGATGGCGAACGTTTAGGTTGTTTGTTTCGGTTAATTTTTATTTTTTTCTAAAAATTCCAAACATTGTTACATTATAGTTTGAGGTGAGTAATTTCTAACTTACTTTATACATATTTTATATAAATGCACACTTCTAGCATGAAAATTTAACAATTTTTAGGTTGTTTAAACATGGGTCGCTCGCCGAGCCCGCGTCGGCGGGATAGAAGAGACCGGGATCGGGACAGAGATCGTGATGTACGGAGACGCCAACGTTCAAGATCCAGAAGTATGGATAGGCGGCGTCGAAGCCCCGAAAGGCGTCGGTCGCACTCACCACGCCGAAGACGTTCTCGGTCAGTTTCCCCTGGTCCCTCGACATCTTTCATGCCAAAATCGAAGCAAAAGCATCTGAGCGAGCGGCCTATTATAACACCAGCAGATTTGGAAGGTAAGACACCCGAAGAGCAGGAAATGTTAAAAGTTATGGGGTTTTGTGGGTTTGATAGTACGAAAGGCAAAAAGGTTGAAGACAACGTGCGGGGAGATGTCCATGTGGTGTTGAAACGTAAGTACAGGCAATATATGAATAGAAAGGGTGGTTTTAACAGACCTCTAGATTTTGTTGCGTGACACAACCTCAATGTTATAGTAGTAACTAGTTTTTGATAAATTGTTGACTCGAGTTTTTCGAGGTTATTTTGTGATAAATTATTTCTCTTAACCGCCATTTTTTTTTGTGAATGCAATAGTGTTATTGTTTTTTTTATAATAACACACGTTATAAAGTAATAGGGCTTTCTTACGTCAGTTTTGGTCTATTACTCCAATTCGTTCAATTTAATTACACTAAAATTTCTCTTTCCAATTTGACTTCATTTGTTTGGAGTCATGTAGCAACTATGATCAACTTCCTTTTTACACATCATAAACAATAGAAGCATGTGATCAAACTCTTAATATTAGAAGTGTGCTCCAATAGATTTAAAAATGGAATTACTATTTTTGAAAAAACCAAAACAATAACACTTTGCATTCACTAAACGTTTTTAAAATCTAGTATTTAAGTTTAACTATTTATTTTTCTATATACATATATACTTTGTTCCGTTTATACTTGATATGAAAGATATATATTAAGCTTGAGTATGGTCTAGATCAGGGGTCGGCAACCTGTTTGTCCTTAAGGGCGCATATTTTACAAATCTGTCCACATGCCTATTCTAAACTCAACTGACTACTTGCTGTATATCGCCGTTGACAAGAGTAAGTAAATCGCTCTGGCTATCATACATTTACATTAGTCCAGCGAGGGCGCATTAAAAATCGATCGGGGGCGCCGCGTTGCCTACCCCTGGTCTAGATCTCGTTTAACACCTTAAAGACCACATGCCCATCGGGTCACTTTTCAATAATATTACCGACGCACATGCTCAGAACATGTTTTACATGGGGACTGCTTGTACACCAGTGGACATGATTTCAATAATATACATAATTAACAATTTTAAAAAATGCCGGTCCATATGTGAGAAATACGATTTTGCAATGTAATCTTAAACATGTTAAAATATGAAGTGACTAAAATATTTTTGGACATGTGTTTATCATTAGAGATGTTCCAACTAGTCGGCGACTAATCGGTAAAAAGCGCCGACTATCAGGCTTCTTACTTTGTGCCTATTTCTCAATAAAATGTTTGTGTTACTCCCTTGTAAAGAAAACATATTGATGACATTTATCAAACAAAATTGGTATCTTAATTAAAAAACAAATCAACATAATATTTAATGACATATATTGCAATACTGCGTGATGATATTTGAAACTATCGTCAAACTAGTGAGCTGTAAAACTCAAAAAACTTTTTTTGTAATTTATATTTGTTCACATGTCAGTAGTGACTGAAATTGCAGCTAATCAGCTGTAAACGAAGCGTCACGGGAATCACCTAAACCGTAGTCAGCTTGGCCGATTAGTCGGCTTATTTACAACCGACTAGTCGGCCAAAGTCATAATCGGCACATCTCTATTTATCATAATTTGTGACCATGTGAATTGTAAAAGATGCAAGGAAAGGTATATCTGGAACAGAATATGTATGTATATAAAGTATGTTTTTATTTGTAAAACTTGGACTTGTCGTTTCTTGTTATATTAATATTTATTACTGCTGCCAAATCTTTCTTCAGGATCCATCTATAAGGGTAAAAAAGCATTTCGCAGGTAGATCAAAATTTCAATGAGCTGAAAGGGTAATTTAGACACTAGTTTCAGTCTCATATGTAACTATGAAAGCTACCTGTTAGAAAGAGATACATATTATTAGCAGCTGGTGTAGTTGATCAAAAAACGACGTCCACCTCCGTCGAGAGTTGGTGTGTAACTAAACGTATGCCAGGCAATTACTCTACTTTTATATGGATCTTGAAGGTAGATTTAAGTGTTATATCATAAGATGACAATTCCAAGTTGTTTTTACATCCAATCTTTATAATACTGATCAGGTTTTTTTTTAGCTAATCGAGAATACTTTGAAAGATATTTGATAGTGTTTTGTCTCTTTTGTTTGTGATTTGAAAGAAAGAGATGAAATACAATTGAAAATAAAATTTGAGAGTTGTTTTCATGTCACTAATACAATAGGCTTCTTTGGTCACACGTGTACAGTGGCCAGCATGAACACTGTTCGTACTTTGATGTGTGTACGAAAAACTGACAACATTCATCTGGCTGGTCAGTGTTGATGTCAAGTAGATCTCTACACGTTGGCCCAATGTGTAAAGCCTCCGTAAGAAAATTTTAATATGGCGAATTTTCTTGTTTTCCACAGACAAATGTACTTTTTTTTAATTTTTCTACCAAATTTATTTCTAACAGACCGCGGTACTAATGTCTGTCTTAGGTCCCTCGGAGTAAATAAATAGTGACGGATCTAAGTGTTAAGGTTTCTCGGTTAGTTTGAAAATGTGAAGTTTTTTCGTTTCCGATTGGATGTTAGTCGTTAAGTCTATATAGAAGTCTGATTTACAGTCGCTCGCGCGCTGCCCTGGCCCGCACGAGCCCCGGTTTTTATGTTGCTATGTGTACATACTTTATTGAGAGTGTTTTTATGGTGGTCATTGGGCTTAATCTCCATTAATTGAGAGATTTTTTTATAAATTCAAATGAGGGTAGATTGAAATTTAAAACTATTATTTCTTAAGCCTACCTACAAAATTACATTATTACAAATTAAATGAAATTTTAATTATTATGATAGGACAGCATCACACGACTCAAGATAATTGAAGACAGTGTAAAGTTTTCTTAAAGTATGTACACATAGTTGCTACCCAAGAAACATTTGTGGTAATATTTTTATTAAGCCGATGTATTATTTTTATAAGCCGCAAACGTATTTTTTTCTTTTTTCCATTTTTTGTGGGTAGTTCTCACTCATAATTACCTACCCGCAAGAGAAAAAGGGAAGATGTACCGTCGGCTGATTATAAGACTGATTTTTGTTTGTCGCTGGTAACCCCGTGCGTGTCGACACATTCCATAGCTATAGTTTTTGTTTTTTATTTATACAGATATATTTATACACAATTTCCCGCCAGTTTTTTACTCCCCTTTATCCTCCATATTTTACAATAGTTAAGGGCTCACAAGTCAGATTCTACTGTTTTTTCGTTTCCCGTTGACTTTTATTCAATTGTCTCCCACAATTTGGCTGATAGCTTTAAAGTCGAAGCCCAAAAGAACAACTATCAATTTCCTGTTCTATTTTTAAAATTGCGATTTTCTTTTTTTAAATTGAATAACTGTCAAAGGAAATTTGTATTGAGTAAGAAACCGTGGAGTCTGCCCTGTGAGTCTCCATAGGCCATATACACTTGTTACATAATATATTTTAGGATTAGATGATATCGAACGACACGCGCGGGGATCGCATCGGCAGTATGACGATGGCTGGTAGGGGGAGGCCTTGGCTTTGGAGCTCCCCTACAGCCGTTTGTCGGCCTAATACAAATATAACCGCAATGTTTGTCACGACACACGCACTCCACAATGAATCTGAGTTACTCAAAGTTTATGAATAAACAACAAATGACTTGGTCTTTCAAGCGAATTTTATGTGGTATTTTCTGAGATACTCAATCTTTACAAACAAACTATGCACAATGACAATTTTAAATCGCTTTGTAGGATTGCGATTTTTGTCTGAATATTAAGATTCGCTTGATAAGATGGTCGTCACAAAAAGTTTCTTTTTGTTTATATAATTGTTACTAAAAAAAATATAAGAAGAAATATTGATTTATTTTATGTTTTGGTGAAGAAAATTTTAAAACTATTGTAAATGACACAGCAATGTCGTCTATTGTAAATTTTTATACATTTTAGTTTTCCAAATTTTGTTGGATGATTGTACGTTTTTTTTCTTTAATTACAACTTACATACGTTTTAATGTTGTTTGAAATTTCGTTTATGTAAGGTGGGATACATGAGGATAGTTTTTCAAACAAGTGCCAGTAAGCCAACAAACTAGTGCCAGTAAGCCAACAAACTAGTGCCAGTAAGCCAACAAACTAGTGCCAGTAACTCAACAAGCTTTATTAGCGTCTCGAGTTGGATTAATTTAATAGCAGTTATACTAAGTTGACCCTTCATTCGATATGCTAGTTATTGGAATTTTCTGGTATTTATGGCATGTTTCAAATTAAGGGCTATGGGACAATGCTTTGAAATGTTAGCCTCCTATATTCTGTCATATCACGCGTATTTGAGCGACCCGTAGCGGGTTTTTATTATGTAAAAAAAAATGACAATGCGGGCAAAATTGTTATTACCGCATCTTTTGGATGTTAGTAATGGAATAAGCGAAAAATTGTATTATTTATTATTATTATTATTTGAAAATGTGTATTTAAAATAAGTGAAAGATTCATTCCGTGTAAATACCACGTTTCTTAATGATTAAGTTTAGTTTTTAAATTGTCAAAATAATGATTAAAAATTGTTTTTTTTTCGACTAACTAATTTAATTATTTAGACCAACGTTTGTGAGGGTAGAGATTTATTGTCATGTTATGCCATTGAGTATCACAGTGGAAGTCATAAATCAATTATATAGAGGTCGTTTTGTAGGGAAAGGTGTTCGTATGGTGTTATTTTTTCAGTGTTTCACTTTATAGCAAAAATCGTTCATTTTAACCACAAATTTTGACTAAAATAATGAGCACGTCTGATTTCTTTATCTTTTTAAAATCGCTATATCTCGTAGTAGCCGTCTTAGGTAGTGTAAAAGACGATTTTGTTCAGGAAAATTAACTGTTTCAGATTTTTTTAAACTATCGATACCTAACCCTCTGTAGGGTGTTCACAGTTGAAGCCTCCAGGCACAACACTAGTTTAGGTCGCCCAAATGTCATTTTTCGTGCTTCCGTGACAGGTGAGCGTTCTAAACTGTTTCTATTTGTAGTCCGAATATACGATTCTTGCTATAAAGTGCAACTCAAACTGTCTTGAAAATACTTCTCTCATATCATCGCAAATATAGCTCGAGTCTAAAGCTTTAAAATCGTGCCTGTGCGGACGTTGGTCTTTATAGTCGATGGTAGTTGGAAAGTTTCAAAGAAAATATTGATTACGAAAAATACTGTTTGGTTATGTTTTTAGAAGGATCTGTTTTAATTTTTGATTTTTAATAAATGAATTTATTTTCATTTGAATTTTTTGTTTTATTTTTACCAAATCTTTATTTCGCATGGATAGTCCAATCAATGAACTTTTGGTCCTATGTAAAAAAAAAAATTCTAAACAGGACAAAAAAAATACAGTCGTATAGGAAAAAAAAAAGAATATGAGTGTCTGTGTGGTGCAACTCGCGCTGGACTAAAGAACCTAACCTAAAAAATTCCGAAAGTTCGAAAAAACGGTTTTTTTTTATAAAAAAAAAACAATGACTCCGATCAGAAAAAGTTAAATTAGAAAGTTGTAGGTATTAAAAAAACGCATCGATTCGTTTTTGTTGAGTTTAATTCAGTTCATAACTTTTCGAGTTATTTTTAAAAAATCATCGAAAATTACCATTTTTAGTTTTTATAATAACTTTTTTATTTTTTTTTTTTTTTTTTTGAAATTCACCAAAAAGGTAGGTATTTACTAGCCAAATAAGATCTTTTTTGTAAAATTAAAAAATATTAATTTTTTACCGAGATACATCGATTTTTCGAAAAAAAGGTGCCTTCAGAAAATGGCCACTCAAGTCCTAGGGAAGGTCATAGACAATCGTCCGGGTACGCATTTTCTTCGTGAAGAGTTGTACTTTCATACTATTAAAAAAGGTAATCGATTTTTTTAATTTTTAAGTTATTAATCAACCCCGCTAATATTTTACCAGGAAGATGGACTTTACTAACGATACCTAATACCCCATTTTCGGCTTCAAGTTGCCAATGGAATCACCTGTGGGGTTATCACGAATTTAGTCTGGCTTTCGAATCGAGCTGTCACAAGTAAAACGGATCCGTTAGCAATCGGGATCATGAATTTTTACTAACGACTAACGAGCACCAGCAATCTATCAAATGAACGAAAGATCGAGACGTTCGAAAATTAACAAAAAGTATCTAAAATATTGTAGTTCCAAATCCGCACGCAGTGGCGCTGCTCAAATTTCCATACAAATCGCTTGAAGCGAACTCGGTTCGAAAGCCAGACTAAAATTCGTGATAAGCCCACTATATTACATTTTCAATAAAGAGAGTTTTTTTTAAAAGTAGTAAATTATGATTTATGAACCGAATATTCGTTTTCTGTTACCTCATGTTCATCGCATCACTAGTAAATATCAATTTTCACAGCAATAGCGAGACCCCAAAACCAAAACTAGTTCACACTTCAGTCAAACACTCGATATAGATCCAGACACGTCTTAGTACGAAACCAGAATTGGATATCACCTGAATTCTGAAACTACCTCACATATCACCAAAAAAACTGAGTAGTCTTCATAGGCCTTGTCTTCCTTCCTAGTGCAGGCTAATTCTGGGATAGGACATTAAGTATGACGCTAACAAACAAATATTATAACATATAGAGAAGCCTTAGTATCAATTTTTAATTGAATATTCTAATCCTCGCAGTCACCCCCACTATGCCGGCCTCATTTCAAACTCACAACAATGCCACGAGCATCCATCCTCACAGGGGTTCATTATAGAACGGATCCGCATCGTCCAGCGTATGCAACCAATTGAAAATCATCATGTTTCTCTCGTATTTCGATAGAGGGCGCCCTCTCTCGCGTTCTATGTCCGTCGCCGTCAGCGCCAAGTGTGCCGACTCTGAAATGAAGGATAGCAGATTCTTTTTACACTGATCTAATATAGGCAAGTGTTTAGAGCGGTTATCTTGTCTTTAACATTACCTGGATGTACGAATTTAGTGTTTCCATGTTTAGTCCTCGGCACTGCCAAAGTAGTCGGTCCCGGACCAATCACCGCCTGAGACACCGCTAACACTGCAGCCGCCTGCAAAGAAAAGAATTTGCCTAAATATTTGAACGCCATCTAGTGAAAATTGATAGAATTAATATATTTCTCTTGACCACCACTAGATGGCGTGCAATATAAACTTAACTCGTTTTATCCTATACTTAATATGAAAACAGCTTCTTACCTCGAGTCTGTCTAGATTGAATTCAGACTGCGACATACGTTCAAGCGCCCGATACGTCGACAGGAGACGCCGTTTTATATAATTCTGCCGAACCTGTAATAAAAGATTCAATCAAGAATATGGTCTTCACAACAACTAGTAGCATAATCAAATGCTCACGGGCTTTAGGCAACGGGTTATTAACCCATTACTTCCCACTGTCCTATTTCTTAGACACTATATTCAAATTTTTTTAACCTATTAAGAATTTTATTTTTTATTGTTTCTGATGAAATTCGTATTTTTATACTATTTTTCTGATTTTTTCCGCTGAGAAAAATATTTACGTAATTTTAATGTAATTTTTTCCAATATAACCATTTTGTTGCCTTAAAAAAAGCATTATGTTCCGATTTTATATACCGTAAAAGAAAACAGTAACCAACTTCAAAGTACATAAAACTGATTCTTAGACTTCTACCAAATATTTATAATATAAAAATAAAAACAAAATATAATTTATATCCCCATTGTCATATTTTATAGGACAGGCTGACTCAGTGTTAAAGATTTTTTTTTAAATTTTTGTTTGTCATATTTTTTTTTCCTAACATATTATGAACTTAATTTAAAGATTTCACCAAAAATTCCAATGTTTTTGACGCTTGGGAAGTAATGGGTTAAATCTCAGTCATTAATCAAGTCAAGTCCAATCAAAGAAGGGAAGTAAAGTGATCACCTTTTTATTATGATTGGTGACCAGAGGGACATTCTGATGCTGCGGAGAAGGCAACGTGTCACCCGCAGCCACCCAGGTGGAGCAGGAGCGCGAACAAGCTCCAAGTGCCCTGGCCTCGGCTATCTGCACCTCCGATGTGGCACTGCAACATTTCAATATCATATGCTATATATATAAAAATGAATGTTTGTCTGTATGTCCTTTATAGAATCGTAAACTATGCATTTGATCATGTGATGATCTTTAGCAAAGTTGTTGTGCATGAGCCCACGAAGTACGACCAATTTTCGACAGATGGCGCCACTGTCATTCCAATGAATTTCATATATTGCCGTGACAGCTCACATTGAACAGACAATATTGTCGTCAAATGAACAAAATCAATATGATGAATGACTCAAAATGACCGATCCAGCAGGCGCGTCAGTCACATGATAGCGCTCGATCCGAGAGGACTACAATCTATTTGTTGTTAAAACTCACCATAAAGGAAAAGCATGACTTACTTTCGAATAGGTATTTCATTATCAATAGATGCGCACACGTCGCCCGCACTGAACGATCTACGTACACCTGAAATAATAATAATAATACTAAGTTATTTTATTTATCCCTACTATAATATTATAAATGTGAATGTTTGTTTGTTACGTTTTCACGCAACAACTACTTAACCGATCATCATGAAACTTTGTACGCATATTTTTGGAGGTACTACAAGTAACATAGGATACTTTTTATTTTTTACTATAGTTTCCAATTGACTATAGTTTCAGCTGTTTGGAATTTGGAATTCATTTCTATTAAAATGATCTCTGATACTTATTTAATGACTTAAATGCGAGCAAAGCCGCGGGTAAAAGCTAGTATTATTATAAATTATCAAATTGTGTTGAAATATGTCAGTGTGTCCATTTGGTATGTTTGACTACCCGCGCAAAGACAAATTTTTTTGCTTATTAGAAAATCAGAGCTTGAGTACATCACTCACCTAGAGCCGCACACAAAGAAGCACATCCCACGAGTAGATCCTTACAATTATCAGTATCATGTAGACGGAGAGCTGACGATGGACGTCTGAAAAACGAAAAACAAATTAAAAATACATAAAGTACAACTTTTTTAAACCCATTACTTCCCAAGCGTCGAAACATTGGAATTTTTTGGTGAAATCATTAAATTAAGTTCATAATACGTTAAGAAAAAATAATTAGACAAAAAACAATTCTTTAACGCTGAGTCAGCCTGTCCTATAAATATGACAATGGGGATATAAATTATATTTTGTTTTTATTTTTATATTAGATTTGGTAAAGTCTAAGAATCAGTTTTATGTACTTTGAAGTTGGTTACTGTTTTCTTTTACGGTATATAAAATCGGAAAATAATGCTTTTTTTGAGGCAACAAAAATGATCAATTTGAAAAAAAATACGTAAATATTTGACTCAGTGGAAAAAAATTATTTCATAGTATAAAAATACGAATTTCATCTTTACTTACTTCAGTAATTTTCCTTCAGGATTTGGGCTTGCAACCCTCAAATTAGGCTCAGGTCCTTGGCCAGCCTGGAAAAAACAGATTTTGACTTTTTTTCTATTTTTTATTATATTTATATTATTTTATTGTATATATTAACATATTTTTATATTAAGTTATATTTAGAATGTGCAGCGCCAAGACAAACCAACACTGGTTTTTGGCGCCAAGGCAACATATTGTAAAAAAAATATTTAAAAATAAACATTTTATTTATTTATATGGTGGTTTTTGACATAGAGTTTTAGTGTGTAATACAATTTTATAATTTCTTAGCAAAATTGTCTTAACTAGAAATCTGAGGCCATTAATAAAAATAATAATAAATCACTTACAATTTCATAATATTGGTTATTGAATACAATTTAATAAGTGAATTTTCTTTTAAAGGTTGTGTAAAATAGTGAAATTATGTAAAAAAAATAGTTTATTACAGTGTTTAGTATCTATATAGTGGTATAAAATTAGGTAAAACATAGAGAAAAATGCACAATACTATGAAATCGTAAGTGAATTGTTTTTTTGTTGTTGTTTTATAATTATTCGTAATTTTAAAAATGTTAGCAATAAATTATCGAGTTATAGAAGCAGTAATGATGTTTATTTGGTATAAAATCACTTGCATTAGAAATTAATGCAGTCCAAAATTCATGTGACACCATGCTGAACCCTAGCCAAAATAACTGATAGGAAAAGGGTCCAGCTTACCTTACAAGCCAAAACTCGGAGTACTTTAGCATCGGAAGCTGCAGAGCTCACGCTGAACACCGACAAATCAGTAGTGACACTCTCATGGGACGGAGAACGCGGAATACTACCAGCACTCCATGTTTGGCCAGATGTACACATTCTGCGAAGTTACGTTTATTAAAGCACTTGGTTATTTTAGATATATTAGAAATTAAACCAGTACAAAATTCCGATATAGCTTGTCTATTTTTTATCTAAATTCTGATTAAACCTTATATTTTGTGATTTTTTAAATGATTTATACATAATTAAATATCTATTTTAGGTTTTAACTAGTTTCAAGAAGCTTTACATAAGTGTTTTGTTATAATGCTAAGAAGTTACATTAATATATTTTGGTAAATACTTTATATCTTTAAAAATATTTCAATCGTATAATATTTAGTTTTTTTTTAATTTTCGAAGTTTTAGAAGTAATAATATGTTCATTTGATATTAAATTCAATTTATATATCGAATTTCAAACATTTATTTAGTACTTTTTTTACGTTTTCAATATGATCATTTAAGTAAAACCCAAACATACGACATCTGAGTATATTTACAACAAAATGTAAACAAAGCGCAATTACCTTTTTCGATGTATTTTTTAATGTAATCTTTCCACAAACGTGTAATTAATAAATAATATTGTTAAATTCGTACATTTACAAAACGATTAACACTACTTTTGGGTAATTATTACATAAATACGAAGCGAAACCGTACGACGAAACTGTCCACGTCTGACAGCCCACCGCGCGCCGGTCGATAAACCATGATTATACGAATGAAATGAAAATCTATGAAAAATACATGTCCGTTTCGAATTTCTCTTCTTTATACTTTTAATAATAACAGTATAATATTTATTTAAACAACAGAAGTTCTACTATTTATTTTTCTTCTTTATTAATTGCCTCAGATGTCTAATGAAGACAATTCTGTCAATATCGAGTATTTAGGCAAAAACCCAATAAGAGATTACAAAACTAATTCACACGTAAAACCTGATGTCAAAAAAATCCTATTTATTTTTAGTTATATTAGAATGGCTAAAAAGTCATTAGTTTTATTATAATACTATCAATAATAAAAGCATAATAATGTCATTCAACTTGAATAAGTAAGCTACGTATCGTATTTAATTACATAATAGCTCGACCTTGAGAGTGATAGCGCCATCTTGTCGTAGCTTCCAAACTGAAATGCCAATAACTCCCAGTAGATGGCACATTTTCTTGGAAGATGATTACATATTTATTTATATTCTGGGTCAAGGATGAATTTATTAAGTTTATAGACACAAATAAATGGTATTAATTTATTTGGGACGCGATATTTTCTCAAATTTAAAAAGGGGTTAAAGTTCTTTTACATAAGAAATGCCTATTTATACTTCCTTATGTCAAAATCCGAACTAAGTCAAATGCCTATCACGTGATCATTACTTAAATGCATTTTATGCAGCAATAATTATTTACTAATAAATAATGAATCTTTAAACACGACAACCATAATACAATAATCAAAATGAAATAGTAATATGTTGCATATACAATGGTACCTCGATAAACGAGTGCCCTGAAATACGAGCCGCCGAGCGAGCGATATTTTGCTTTGAGATGAGAGCAAGATTTGAGATACGAGGAATCGCACAGTACACCCCGCGTGTCGGGGTCGTGTGCAGCGTCTAACAGTTTCGCTCGCTTGTTTTCGAGGCATTTTTGATAAATTGGGTTCGTGTTTGTTGCTTTTTGTGCATTTACAAAACATTATCACATTTATAACTATGGGCCCGAAGAGGAAGATGATGTCTATTGAGTTAAAACGTGAAATAATAGACAAACATGAGCGAGGTGTGCGAGTAATTGATTTAGCGAGGACGTACGGGCGTAGCACATCGATGATATGTACTGTGCTTAAACAGAAGGAGTTGATAAAAAACATAACACTAGCTAAGGGTGTCACAATAATTTCTAAGCTTCGGACCTCTCTGCATGAAAATATGGAAAAGCTACTGATAGAGTGGGTGACAGAAGAGCAGCTTCAAGGAGGAACCTTAACACAAAGCATCATTTGTGAGAAGGCACGAGCGATTTACGGTGATTTGTTGAAACAAATCCCACACACTTCCACAAACGAGGAATCGGAAGACTCGTTTAAAGCCAGTCGGGGCTGGTTTGACAACTTTAGGAAAAGGACCGGCATTCACCCCGACGTCAGGCATGGTGAAGCAAGTTCGGATGTGAAGGCAGCTGAGGTTTACATCAAAACGTTTTCCGAATTGATACAAGCCAAAGGATACATCCCCCAGCAAGTCTTCAACTGTGACGAGACAGGTCTTTTCTGGAAAAGAATGCCGAATAGGACTTACATAACGGCAGAGGAGAAGACGATGCCAGGTCACAAACCCATGAAGGATAGATTAACTCTAGCACTTTGCGCCAATGCGAGTGGCGACTGCAAAATCAAGCCGTTAGTATACCTTTCGGAAAATCCCAGAGCCTTTAAGTCACATAAGATTTTAAAAGAAAGACTGCAAGTTATGTGGAGAGCAAATCCGAAGGCGTGGGTCACCAGAAAATTCTTTGTGGAATGGATAAACCTGGTGTTCGGGCCTTCTGTAAAACAATATCTCCAGCAAAACAGCCTACCCATGCAAGCCCTTCTCGTCCTCGACAATACCCCTGCTCATCCACTAAATCTGGAAGATGATCTACTCGAAGAGTTCAAGTTTATAAAGGTTATCTACCTACCACCCAACATCACCCCTATCCTGCAGCCCATGGGTCAGCAGGTGTTTTCTAATTTTAAGAAGTTGTACACCAAGCACATTTTTCGGCGCTGCTTTGAGGTGACGGAGAACACAAACCTTACCCTTCGAGAGTTCTGGAAGGACCACTTTAACATCGTGGTATGCCTACGAATTATTGATCAGGCCTGGCTGGATGTTACAACGAGGACCTTAACCTCTGCATGGAAGAAGCTGTGGCCTGAGGCTGTAGCTGAAAGGGCCTTCGAAGAATTGGAACCCGAAGTGTCAGTGGTAGAGGAGATTGTTGCTCTGGGAAGATCCATGGGTCTGGAGGTGGATGAGGGAGATGTGAACGAACTCGTCGAGGAACATTCTCAGGAGCTGACAACCGAGGAATTCCACGATCTTCACTCGCAGCAGCATATGGTTCAACGAAAACTTAGTTTGGAAGAGGAGCCAGAGATGGAGGAGGTTATCTCTACAAGAGATATAAAGGAGATCTTGGGAATGTGGGAGAAAGTTGTAGAGTTCGTGGATAAAAATCACCCCGAAAAAGTTGCAACTGGTCATGCGTCGGAGTTGTTCAACGAAACTTGCCTAACTCATTTCCGCAATATCCTGAAAGGGAGGAAGAAGTAAACCTCCTTGGACGGTTTCTTTAAACGATGGCGCAGGCGAAAATGAGCAAAGCGTGACGAATAAAGCGAAGACCAGTGACGAAAATTAAGCGCTTCCGTAAGCACTTCATTTTTTCTTTTATTATGTTTTATATAGAATTTGTATTTGTTATTTATAAATAAATGATTCTTCATGTAAATACATTTTTCTTATTCAAAAACACAACTAAAACAACTGAGGTGGTGTTTTGGAGAGCAGAACGGATTAATGGCATTTCAATTAGTTTCAATGGGGAAAATTGCTTTGAGATACGAGCAGGGTTAAGGAACAAATTAAACTCGTATGTCGAGGTACCACTGTAGTATATATTAAATATTTTAATAAGTAACTAATGAAACGATTTCTTATAAATGCATGTAACAGAACGTAATGACAGCTAAGTGACAGTAGACAGTCGCAATGGATTATTACTATTGGTAAGACATTACGTCAACAATTTTTCAAGCTCGTGATTGGTCTATTTTGTTTCGTACGACTGACTAACATTTGGAGTTTTGAACTCTACTCATTGAATCTATGCTTGAGTGTCGAGAAGCATATAATCTGTCACTGACAATTAATTTCAATACAAGAATGGAATTTCCAGAAAAATAAGAAAGAATATTTAAAAAAAAAACACACAAAACTGAGAAGACCCTAATATAGTTACGTTTAACGAAAATTAAAAACTTCATGTACCTTTGTGTGTGTGTGTGTCTGTGTCTGTGTGTGTGTGTGTGTGTGTGTGTGTGGAATGTTTATAACATCCTTTGCGTGTGTGCGTTATCCAGCTATGAGTTTATATAAAGAAAGAGTAATATGGATAATTCTAGATTTAATTTTATTATTCATTTAGTTAAAAAAGATGTCAAATTTTATCTCAGTACCAATTGAACTATCAATTGAATTGACACTTCCTAATTGTTTTTTTAAAATAAAGTGATAGTTTATATTTATACCTATTTTTTTTCAAATTTAACGCGACCATTTTGTTTTTATTTTATTTTATAATTGTAACGGAAATAGTGTTTGAACCTTCATCATACCATGTTATAGACATTAGGACAAGAACAAGACAAGCCTAATATTCAAATCCAAAACTACTTTTTTTGTAAAAAAATTTTTTTTACTGGTAATCAAACATGTGACCGTCTGCTGCGTTACAGAGGATGACATATTAATTAATTTAAAAAAACTACAGAAAGATCTTTCGAAGTCTTGCATTTTAAAGATATTACGCAAGTACACACGGTGATTTTCAAATGGATACAGTTTTTGTAGGTTAAGAGAAACGATCGCGACGTGTCGTGAACGGCAAGGGAGATATCTGCATCCCTTTCACACATGGTAAGAATATAGCTATCCCTTTCTAATGATTCTTTCTTCCAGTCCAAAGTCCAATCTGTATCCATTTGAAGATTGTCGTTTGTGCATAATAATCTTTCAAAACAATGAATTAAAATATAATTATTAGGATAATATCTTTATTTAAACCTATATATAGTATTTATTATATTATTAGAAATTCCTTGCCTTCCAACTTTTTTACCTAACCTAATGTGCGCGATTTGTATAGTTAATCGGATTATTGATCTATCCCACAGGACAGTTTGGGAACTACCGGTGAATTCTTTATGTATACACTTAAATTATTTTATGTACAGGCTACGATTGGCGAGTTTCTTGTGGTCTTCTTCTCGTTGTACGCCTTTCCGAAGCCATTATAGATTCTGACGATGAGCAAGCGCACGCCTTTAGTGCCTATGCTAATAAACGATTTACATGCAAACTCCATAAAGTAATTGGGTTTAAAAAGAAAGAATAATTAAAACGGAATATCCATATACATATTTTATTTATTGCGAAGTACTCGATTGTGTCGGATTGCGCGTGTGTGTGTAACATTGGAGCGGAATGCAAACTAATGTACAAGGGTTGTCAACTTATAATATTCTAAAAAAAATCAATATTCTATTTTTAAAATATTCATTCAGCTGCTCCTTTTTTTAGAATTAGGTCGTTTTTCCATTGCACAGCTATGAAATTTGGGAGAATATATTATGCCAGGGGTAGCCAAGCTCCTAGATAGTCCGAGCTATTATTCAAAATTCTAAATTTTGAGCGAGCCGCAATTAATTACGTATTTAAAAGGAATCAAAAACACGTTGTACTTAGTCTTTCATATTCGTTGTCAGTAATCTAAAAGACACAGACAAAAGACAAATCATAAATGTATTTTTATCATCAAGAAACACCGGAGATAAAGATTGACTCCATTTATTTATCTAAATATATATAACTCAAAGGTGACTGACTGACTGACATAGTGATCTATCAACGCACAGCCCAAACCACTGGACGGATCGGGCTGAAATTTGGCATGCAGGTAGATGTTATGACGTAGGCATCCGCTAAGAAAGGATTTTGATCAATTCTACCCTCAAGGGGATAAAATAGGGGATGAAAGTTTGTATAAATCTTATTAGATTTTCGACGGATTGAACTAAAATTAAAGGATGGAGTTACTGTGATGAAGACGTTTTTACACACGCTAAACAAAAATAAAGCCGCAAAAACTATACCTAATTAATAATAATACTTCTGAACGGGAGCGAAGCCGCGGGCAACAGCTAGTTTATTATAAATGTACTTACTTAAATTTAGTAAAAGTGTACTTACATTAAGACTGGATATTAGGGCTTTGGGGAGATTTATTCTTATAATGTTATATATATATATACATTTTTAACACTAGATCTACCAGCTTAAATATACCTATTTCCACCAAAACCAAAAAAGTATATTTTTGTTACAAATATATATAAAATTCATAAAAGTAATTCTTCTGTTATAAATTAAAGAAGATTAGAAGAATTAAAGAAAATGTTACACGCAGTAGGAATTTTAATTTGATCTTGCAAGACCAGTCATTTTGACTGCTCTGGTAAATCTAGTGTTGAACTAAAATCATTATACCTATCTCCTTCTGAATAATATTTTGTATATATGTGTATGTTCATTATGTATTTAGTTTACTTATATTTATGTATTTTATTTATCTAAATTGTATCGCCCGATACTAACACTGCTTCTCCTATGACAATTGGTTATCTGGAAGAAATTATTTTTAGTGATAAGATCGCCAATTGCTCTAAATCTGTTTCTTATTTATTAATTTGTATTAGCATTATTATTATTATTTAGAACAGCGGTTCTCAAACTTTTTTGGCGAAGGAAAAAGCCTTAATGTAATTATAAAAAACTGATTTATATGTAATGAATAATCATATTGCAATGTAATATTTAGATGTAACCTTATAATCTCCCTTTGGTATTTTAGCCCTAGGGTTCCGCGGAACACACTTTTGGCTGATTTAGAAGAAAAATATATATATTAAAGTTAATGAACATGCCCAGTGACAACCCTGTGTGTGTTATCAATACCCACACAGGCGCGAGACACCCACACAAACAAATGACGTACAAAAACAAATTACTCGGATTAGGGTCGCTCTTGGTTGAATTTTTTGGTCAATTTTTTTTATTATTTATTTAATAGAACGCTGGCCCGCTACGTCGTACGCGAAAATTGTTTTTAGTAAATATCGCCGAGTTCTATTGACATGGTCGGAATAAACATTTTAGTAATAATGTAATTATACATTTCTTATTGGTTTCTGAGATACTCAATACAGTAACGAAGTATCTACAGTACACAAACAAACTATGTACAATGACAACTTTAAATCCTGCGATTTTGTAGATCCCGCCATGTTACGCCGCCTACTAACATTATAAATGTGAATGTGAGTTTGTTTGTTAAGTTTTCACGCAACAACTACTTAACTGATCATCATGGAGCTTCGTACACATATTTTTGGAGGTACTACAAGTAACATAGGATAATTTTTATTTAAAAAAAATATTATTATTTTTTACTATAGTTTCCAATTGACTACAGTTTCAGCTGTTTGGAATCATATTGATTCATTTCTATTGAAATGATCTCTGATACTTATTTAATGACTTAAATGCGAGCGAAGCCGCGGGTAAAAGCTAGTATATATATATATATATATATATATATATATATATATATATATATATATATATATATATATATATATATATATATATATATTATATATATATATATTATACACATGTGTAAAGTTTTTGAAAGAGCAGTAAATACTAGGTTATCATATAAACACAAGTTTAAATATATTTTTAATAAAAAATAGTTCCGTAGGTTTATTTAATTTATTTATGACTACCTACCTAGGGCCTAGACCACTATTATTACAAATTAGATGAAATTTCAATTATAGGATAGGACAATATGCTTGAGATGATCAAAGACAGACTAAATATCAATTCATTCAAATTAATTGTGTTTTTAATGTAATTTATCTAATACGATTTGTAGTAGATTTTTGTGAATTGCACATAATCTAAAACAGTGATACTCAACCTTTTTTTTTTTGTTGTGGCGCACAA